>PVIR01005011.1:0-74930 GCA_004026965.1 Petromus typicus
GTTTTTGGAGACAGGGTCTCGCTTTGTGGTTCAGGCTGGCCCTGAGCTCAGCCTCAAACTCACATCACAATCCTCCTGCCTCTGCCTCCCGAGTGCTGGGATTACAGGCGTGAGCCACCACGCCCGGCACTGTGGTATGTGGTACTGGTTGCTGCTGGGTGTGGGTCTCCACACCCAGTATTGTTATATGGTTACCGGGAATCGAACCCGGGTCCTTGCGCTTGCGAGACAGGCGCCGGAACCAATGAGCTAACTCCCCGGCCCCCCCCCCCTCCATCTCTTGATCCCCTTTCCATTTGAGAAAGTTCTATCTTCCTACTTCCTATTATCTTTTATTTTGCTCTTTATATTTTGGACTTCTGACGTAAGAGAAACCACACAACACTGAAGCTAATGTGTCTGATTTGTGTCACTTAACATTATGGTCTCAAAGCGTATCCTTGTCTTTCCCTATAAATGACTCACGTTTCTCTCTCTTATGGCAGAACTGTGCTCCATTTATATAAATACCATGTATTTATAATCCTGACCTGTTCCTCCGCTGATAGGCATATAGGCTGCTTCCTCCCCCCATCCACCCCACATCCATCCACCTGTCCATCCATCTGTCCGTCCATCCGTCCGCCTGTCCCACTCTCTCTCTGTTGAGCACCTCCCCTGCGACTGGTGTCCCGCAGTGTGCAGACCCTGCGCAGTCCCCACCTCCATGGAGCCCACAGTCCAGGGAGGGAGACACTGGGGACGAGCCACAGAGGAAAGCGTGGCGGCTCCCTTGAGAAGCCCTGAGACGCTGCCAGCTGGTGGCCCTGAGTGACGCAGACCCCAGCCTTAGTTCAGGGGCCAGCAGGGCCCTGAGTCCCGCGCCCTGAGGCGCCTCTCCTCATCTGCCTCCCACACCCTGCAGGTGGATGAGTACGGCACCCAGCAGCCCATTGCCCTGCTCAGGCTGCTGCTGGAGAGAGGCTACATGTATGACCGTGGGAAGGAGCTGAACTGTAAGAGCATCCGGGACCTGGGCTTCATCGCCGCCATGGGCAAAGCTGGAGGAGGCCGGAACGAGGTGGACCCGCGGTTCATCTCACTCTTCAATGTCTTCAATATGCCGTTTCCTTCTGAGGAGTCTTTGCACTTAATCTACTTCTCTATCCTGAAAGGCCACACTGAGGTAAGTGGATTTTCAGTAGAAGTTTACCTTGAGGACACTGCGGGGCGCGTGGCTCCCGGCGGCTGATTCGCACACTGGATCAGCACATCCAGTGCCTGGGCCAGAGGTAGCATTAATATTTTAATTTCCTTAAAAAATCAAGTTCATCTTTCTACAGTCATAAAGTAGAATTTTGATATGTTTCTGTGGAAGAAGGGGCCGCGGAGGTGGGGTCAGGAGCTGCTGTGGGTCACAGCAGTGAGTCCCCAGGGACCATGGACTTGTCCGGAGCTGCTCTGAGGAGAGGTCCCTCGGGTCTGCCTGTCCTGGACGTGGGTGTGTGCGCCGGATACGCACTGTCGCTGCTCTTTCCATCTCGGGGTACTCACGGCCCGGCCTGGCGCTGCCTGCACCCCTGGCTGGTGTACACCAAGACTTCGGGGTGGCTGCATGGCGAGGCCAGGAGAGGCCGATGTGGTCAGGAGGACCGTGGCTGTGAGCTCGCCGTATTAATTTGTCAGTACGAGCATATCAGCTTCTCTGAGCTTCTCAGTACTTTTTCCCTTCTCATCATTAAAAATGATAAAAATCACACACATTTAAAGTGTGTAATGCAGAGGCATTTAGTGCACTCCCAGCGTTGTGCCCTCCCCTCATCCTGGGATTTCTGTGCTGTCACGCTTCTGCCAGCCCCAGCCTCGAGCCTGCGGACAAGTGATCGGATGCTCCGTCCTGCTGCATTCTCCACCCCGCCCCATGGCTCTGGAGAGCAGCACGTGGCAGTTCGAGGACCTGCCCTCGGAGGATGAGGACCGGTCCTCGATGCCAGCTCCTGAGGACTCACTGCTGGGAGCCAGGGCGGCTCAGGCACTTCGGGGCAGGTCCTGGCTCCCCGGCACCAGGTCCCCACCTTCGTGGCCCCTTCCTTCTACCCACCCCTGGCCCTCTCCTCAGGGTTCACCTCACTGTGGTCTGTGCAGATGCTTCATCCTGATAGATGGCCTAGCATCCCGTGCCTGGACGCTACTTGCTATTTATCTGTCCATTGAAGGATGTGGGGTCTTTTTGTTCTTGTAGAACTATTTTTTTTTTTTTGAGACAGGATCTTGCTTTGTAGTTCAGGCTGGCCCTGAGCTCACTGTGTAGCCCAGGCTAGCCTGGAACTCACAGCAGTCCTCCTGCCTCTGCCTCCCAAATGCTGGGATCACAGGTGTGAACTACCACGCCTGGCACTGTGGTATGTGGTACTGAATGCTGGTGGGCATGCGTCACCATGCTCAGCATTGTTATATGTGGTTACCAAGGACTGAACTCAGGGCCTTGTGCTTGCCAGGCAGGTGCCAGAATGACTGTGCTAAATCCCTGGCCCTGTTCTTGTAGAACTTTAATGAGAGCATCGTGGCTGTGAGCAGCAAGCTGACATCCTGCACACTGGCGCTTTACAAAGCTATCATCCAGGACCTGCCGCCCACCCCCTCTAAGTTCCACTACATCTTCAACCTTCGAGATCTCTCCAGGGCTTTTAATGGTCTCATCCTCACCAGCCCGGAGCGGTGAGTTTCCTTTGTCTCACTAAAGTAAGCCCTGTAGTTGTGGTGGCTCCTTTTATTCCGTTAAGACCCAGGACTTATCGTTGTACTTGATGAATTGGAATAGTATTGAACCACCCAGTGTCTTTGCCTGTGTCAGCACAGGAGAAATGCCTGCCTTAGGCTTGATGTTTTGTCCACCCCCAGGCGATGGACCAGGAGAAGCACAGGGTTGTGCGGGGACAGGTGGTCTGGACCCCATGGCGAGCGGCTTTGCGGCCTCTCTCAGCTCTGAGGGGCTCCCGGCCCCCCGAGAAGGTGCCAGGTGTTCCAGGCAGGGTGCCGGCTCTGGGCCCGGTACCAGGGAGGGTTCCGAGTGGAGTCCAGATGGTGCTGGCTCTTAGGAGAGGAGGCTGTGCTGCGGCGGCCGGCCGGGCAGGGGGACGCTGTTCCCCACAGCGGGGCAGGGGCGCCGATGTGACCTCGGTCCTTCAGTTTGTTCTCTCGGTTCGGCTGCACCGAGAGAGAAAGGACCACAGACGTGGCTCCCAGGCTCTGCCCAGACGTGTGGCAGGTGACCCTGTCCCCAGGCCCCCTGCACACTGACCCTGCTCCTCCTACCCTTAGGTTCCAGACGGAGGCCCAGATGGTGAGGGTCTGGAGGAACGAGTGTCTGAGGGTCTTCCACGACCGGCTCATCAGCGAGGCAGACAAGCAGCTGGTCCGTACCATGGAACGCTGGGAGGGCCCGGAATTCCTCTCAGTGGAACAAACAGTTTTAAAATTCCCGAGGGGGCCGGGGAGTTAGCTCAGTGGTTCCGGCGCCTGTCTCGCAAGCGCAAGGACCCGGGTTTGATTCCCCGGTAACCACATAACAATACCGGGTGTGGAGACCCACACCCAGCAGCAACCAGTACCACATACCACAGTGCCGGGCGTGGTGGCTCACGCCTGTAATCCCAGCACTCGGGAGGCAGAGGCAGGAGGATTGTGATGTGAGTTGGAGGCTGAGCTCAGGGCCAGCCTGAACCACAAAGCGAGACCCTGTCTCCAAAAACCTAAAAAAAAAAAATAATAATAAAATTCCCGAGACCCCCAACATCATTTATTTTTATTTATGTAGGACACCAACTGTAGAAAAATAGACACTAGCAATATGAGGTCAATAGGCAGTGAGGGCGGGTTGTCAGCGGAGGCGCAGGGCGGTGACGGTGCCTGGCTCCGCCTCCTGCCGCGGCGCTGACTTCGGGGTCTCGGTCGCGCTTGTGTTCTAAGGTGCAAGAGCACATACGAAGCTTGGTTTCGGAACACTTCGCCAGTGACCTGGAGGTGGTGATGAGGGACCCCATCCTGTTTGGGGACTTCCGGATGGCGCTGCATGAAGAGGAAGGCCGCATCTATGAAGACATCCAGGACTACGAGGCGGCCAAGGCCCTGTTTCAGGTCTGACGTGCACCTTGCCAGGCTGGCTTCCTTGAGGCCTCACATGGGTAAAACCCACGCTCGGTCTCAGGACTGGGGTGGGAGCGGGCCTGACCTGGCGCTTGGCGCCTCTGCAACCTGCTGTGGCTCACGCTGGCCGATCAAACCGCAGCAGACAGGATCTGGACGGTGAAGGCCAGACTCGGCCTCTGAAGCCAGATGATCTACTTGTTTCATGCCTGGAGAAGTTGAGAGCTGGAAATCAGTCCTTCCTCCTTCATCTCTCCTGGATGGGAGAGAGTTCACTTCTAAAACCCAGTGATCCTCAGCACTTGCTTATTTATTTTTCCAAAAATCAGGAAATCCTGGAGGAGTATAACGAAGTCTACGCCCGGATGAACCTGGTGCTGTTCGACGACGCGCTGGAGCACCTGACGCGCGTGCACCGCGTTGTGCGCATGGACCGCGGCCACGCGCTGCTGGTGGGTGTCGGGGGCTCAGGCAAGCAGTCCCTGGCCCGGCTGGCCGCCTTCACAGCCGGCTGCGAGGTGAGCCCTGGGTGACCCGCTCAGCTCCCCTGCAGCCCTCGGCGGTCTGCCTCTGTGGACGTCCCCGTCCTCCCCTGTCCGTGGCTGGGACGTGGTATTCTGCACCTGGCCTGTTCTGCTCGGTGTCCCGGGCTCAGGCCCACACACATCGCTGTTGTTTCTGGATTCCCGCATGCGTGTGTCTGCTCACCCGCGGAGACATCTGTGTCTCCAGTGCTGCTGTGAATGTAAAGTCCTCTCGTGGACATGTCCCGGTGGCTGTGGGTGACACTTCCAGGTGGGCTTGCTGGTTGCAGGATGACTGTGGCCAGTGTCTGTGGAACCACCAAACCGTTCCCTGCGTGGCTGCTCTGACTGTCTTCCTACAGCAGCGTAAAGAGCTGGACAGAGGACAAGGTCGCGCTGGTCAGGGGCAGGGCGGGGGCGGGGCCAGGCGAGGAGCTCTCCAGAGTGCTCACAGCAGCGCGGTGGACACTGGGGTTCTGGGGAGAAGGTGTCGCGCAGGATGGCGGCAGGGTCCAAAAGGGCCAGGCTGGCGGCACGTGGCGGCCTTGTTTGTGTGGGACACTGGGCGCGTGTGTGTACCAGTGTGAAAATGTGTAAGTATGCATGTGCAAAGCTGTAGGTATGTGTGAGAGGGTGTGCTTGTAGGACCTGGAGTGTGAATAGTGACATAGCTATGTGTTCATGGAATGGCTGATTGTAGACGAGTGATGGGTGTAGGTTGTATCTGCAGGACAGTGAGTGTGACGGGGCTGTGCACGACTGTATGTGGCTGAGACAGTGCGGAGGTGGCGGAGGGAGCACTCCTGCCTTATAAATCCGATGTGCTTCCCAAATTCTGGGTGCTCTGGGCTGAAGTAGACTCTGGTGGGGAAGGGGGTGCTTGACCGAGTCCTCCTGTACGCCCACTTCCTATGTGAGCAGCATTTTCCAGTTTAGGAATAGAAGCTGGAGTGGTGGTACACCCCTGTAACCGCAGCACCGAGGGAGACTGAGGCAGGACGATGCAAATTCGAGCCCAGCCTGGCCAAGACCCTGTCTCTGAATCAAAAAATAAAACAGGTCTGACGCGAGACGTCAGGGGGAAGAGCTGGGTTCAGTCCCTAGTACTGAAGGTAGAGAGGCAGATGGCTTCTCACTTAGCTCCTGACGCCCTTCGCAGGCCGCGGGCCTGTCACTGCCACACTTTTGGAGTGCACACGCCCTTCCTTTCCTTTGTCCCTGGGCCTCCTCGTGTCCTTCCCGTGGGGCTGCGTCTCTTCCCTGTCTGCGACTCTGAGGCACTTGCTTGCCTGATAGGAAGTCTGTCCTCTACGGCTTTTTCTTCCCAGGCCCTCTGCTCCCTCCCGGACACACCTGTGCGTGCTCTGGAGCCTGCCCCTCCCGCACATGTACACGCGGGTGCTGGTCACGCTGTGGCTCAGCCAGAGCTCCCTGTGCCGTCGCTGCTCGGCACGGAGGCCGCCTCGGGCACCTGGCGCCGCCGCCGTGTCCATCCTCTGCGCACCGTGCTCTCCCTGGGTGCCAGGCTCCTCCCACTGCCCCGAGGCCGCTGCCCTGCTGACCGTGGCTCCACTTCTCCAGGTGTTTGAGATCCTGCTGAGCCGAGGCTACTCTGAGAACAGCTTCCGGGAAGACCTGAAGAGCCTGTACATGAAGCTGGGGATTGAGAACAAAACGATGATCTTCCTGTTCACAGACGCGCACGTGGCTGAGGAGGGCTTCCTGGAGCTCATCAACAACATGCTGACCTCAGGTACCGCTGCCCCGCCGAGACGGGGCTGTGCTGGCTCCACAGGACCCGGGCCCTGCCTGTCCTGCCCTCTTCACCTGGGTGTCATCGTGGCAGTCAGTGTCCACCACGCCCTTGTCATGTCTGACACACACACACGCACACACACACACACACACACACACACACACACACACGGCTTGGTCTCCATGGCAACCTCATGAGGACGCAACCTTTCTTACTGGTGTCACAACTGAGGAAACTGAGGCACAGAGCTGCCTTAGAAGGCTGAATACAGACAGCGGGGGCCCGTGCCCCACAGGAGGCAGCTGAGGCACATACTCAGGACCTGCGACTCTGAGGAAGAGGTCATGGTTCCGAGGGGTCCAGTCCATGGCAGGGCGGCTCCAATGCAGGAGCATCATGGTGGAAGTGTGCGGTAGAACAGAGCTGCTCAGTCCGTGGAGGCCGGGAGGCAGAGCAGGGACGTGCCAGGGGCCAGGGACCAGACAGAGATCCCGAGACCGCACCTCCAGGACCACCCAGACATACCCACAAGCGTGCCCCATCAAACCCCTGGGTGGGGCCCAAGCCAGTCACACTGACACAGCACCCACTGCCAGGTCCCTGGAGCCCCTGACTAGAACCTTTTTTTAAAAAAGTCTTTGCTGACATTGCTAAGAATCTTGATGGGGCCGGGGATTTAGCTCAGTGGTTCTGGCGTCTGCCTGGCAAGCACAGGGTCTGAGTTCAATCCTGATAACCACATACCACAATGCTGAGCGTGGTGACTCACACCTGTAATCCCAGAGGCAGAAGCAGGAGGATTGCTGTGAGTTCGAGGCTGGCCTGGGCTACTGAGCTACAAAGTGAGATCTTGTCTCAAAACAAAAACGTCTTGAGCCAACTTCCTGGATTTGGGGTGGGTCCTGGATTCAATGACCCCTGACCTGAGGAGAAAATTGAGGGGAATTTGAGAATAGAGGAGGTGGCCTTAGAAAGATGGTGGCAGAGATGGGACTGATGTGGCCAAAGGCCAGGGGACCCCTGGAGCCACTGGAGGCTGAGGACATGGGAGTGTCCTCCCTCAGAGCTTTGGTGAGAGGTGAACCTGCAGCACTTTGGGTTCAGGCCTGTGGCCTCCAAAACTTGAGAGGATGAACTTCACTGCGATTTTCAGCTCTCATTTTATGGTGGTTAATCATAATCGCGGCCGCCTCGCAGCTGCCCTTCGCTGTTGAGTCCTCCACCGGGAGGCATCAGTGCTTCCTAAGGACACGGAGCGTCCCCTGTCACGGGCGGTACGCTGATGCAGCCGCCCGGGCCCAGCCTTCAGCTCTGCCCTCTCTGCCCCACGTGCCCCCATCCTGCCAGCCGGGGCCTCGGGAGCTGATGACCGAGCGCCCGGCCAGCTCCCGGTGCCCGTGTGCAGGCATCGTCCCGGCCCTTTTCGCGGAAGACGAGAAGGAGGGCATCCTGAGCCAGATCAGCCAGGAGGCCTCCAAGCATGGCATGGGCCCGGCCAAGGAGTCGGTGTGGCAGTACTTCGTGAACAAGAGCGCCAACAACCTGCACATCGTCCTGGGCATGTCGCCCGACGGGGACACGCTGAGGACCCGCTGCAGGAATTTCCCAGGTAGCTTCGAGTGGAGGCTGTGAAGCCTTCTCCTCTCCCTGCGCGGCCAGGCCTGGCCGGGGCACCCATCACCTCCTGAGCATCTGTCAGTGAAGGAAGCAGGAAGTGGTATTAGGGAGAAGCCGGGCCCTGGGGCCCTGCACCAGGCGATACTGTTGCCCACAGACTCGCAATGCCCTCTGGTGCGGGACGTGTCCACCCTCCCAAGGACAGGGCCACAATGGGGGACAGTGCTGCCAGCTCGTAGAAACCAGGGTGCCTGTCTTTAGCACAGGTTTTGAGCAGGGCACACTTTTGTCAGTCTAGCAGCTTTCTGGGAGGCTGAAGCAGGAGGCTTGAAAGTTCAAGCCCAGCCTGGACAACTTAGCATCTTAGTGAGATCGTATCTCAGAATACTAAAGAGCTGCGGTAGCTTCATTCCCCACTGCTGAAAAAGACAAGCAGTTTCTCACATTGGGGGTGGCTCCCCAGGGGACACTGGCTGAGCCTGGAGACACCGGGACAGCTCAAGGGCAGGGGCGGGGCTGCTGCTAACCATGCAGTGCACAGAGGCAGCACGGCCGGGCCGGTGAGAAGCTCTGCCTGGGAATCCAGTTTTGGGCCTGGTGGCTTCCAAAGATGGCACCAGGCTCCCGGGCCACAGAGGGACCATTTCTCTCTCTTCCTTCGCTAGGCCTGGTGAACAACACTGGCATTGACTGGTTCATGCCCTGGCCTCCCCAAGCCCTGAATGCTGTCGCTAGGTCATTCCTGGGTAAGTGTCGGCCGTCATGGGGAGTGATTTGTTAGCACTTTCCTGATTGCAGTTTGCTCCTGTATATTCTTTCTCTGTAAATTGCTATGGTAAGCTGTGGCTTTTAGTGTGTTTGTGATTTATCTTGTGTTTTAGTTTGAAGGGATTTCAGGAGACTTACAAGGAGAACTTAGAGTAAAAATGGTTAGGAAGCATTAAAATCAGGAGTTGGTGTACGAGAGCCTGCTGCCACATGTGGCCTCCTGCTTGTTCTGACGAATAAAGTTTTATTGGAACACAAACTCATCAATCCGCAGGTCGTCTGCGGCTGCTCTGTGGCACCAACGCAAAGCTGAGTCAGTGCCACAGAGATGGTGCTGTGACTGTCGGCCTTCGTAGACGTAGGGGGCTGCCCGCAGTGGACACCAGGGCTGACAGTTCCGACAGTCGGGAATTTCCAGCACTGTCGCCCTCACGTATTAACCCTTCAGTAAGAGAGCAAGTCGGTTAATCCTAAGGGAAAATATTTTTCTCTAAAGCTAATGAACAGATTTATGAGAAATGCCACTTATAAATAGCTTCAACCTTATAAATAAATTTGTATCCAATAAACAGTAAAGTTTATTGGGAAGTAAGGCACGATTATGGTCCTGCTGTTGATAGAAGTCAGGGCCCGAGACTGTCCTGTACGGGGCGGTCCAGGCCGGGAGCGCTGCTGGCTGGGCCCCGCCATGATCCCCACGGAGCCGTCACAGGCGGATGGGAAGGAGCAGCTGGAGCTGTGCTGCAGTCAGACTTGACACAGGCGGACAGCGGGCCGGATTTGTCTGTTGGGATGTGGTCTGCCGACTGAGTGTTGCACACTCCGGTCTCCCCTGGGGACCTGACCATCTCCCTGGGCTAATCCCTGGATTTGTGTGCTGTGGTATAAGTGATGCTCCCCGAAATTTTCTTAGAGTTCATTCTAAGAGTTGTGATGACTGCTCTGAAACGTGGGGATTCGTTAGGAGAAGTTTTCAAGCCCTCTGCTCCCCGATGCAGCTCACAACCTGAGCTGTAGAACCGGTGTCAATCGATTCTCGGGGTTGGATTTTTCTTCCCTTTGTAGGAGATAGAGCTGTAGCCCCGGCATTTGGAGGGCTGAGGCAAGGGGATCACCCTGAGTTCAAGGCCGGCCTGGACCACACAGTGGGACCCCGTCTCAATTGTTTTTTGAAAGGGGGGAGGAGGA
The DNA here is from genome assembly GCA_004026965.1 of Petromus typicus. Classification (NCBI taxonomy): domain Eukaryota; kingdom Metazoa; phylum Chordata; class Mammalia; order Rodentia; family Petromuridae; genus Petromus; species Petromus typicus. The sequence continues at coordinate 9,979 of PVIR01005011.1, forward strand.
CGTATGTCACATCTGTCAGGTGGTCTGGTGCTGTCCCCTTGGTCTCAGAAGCCTCTGCAAATCCAGCAGAGTATAGGTCACATTGTGCCCATGTGTGTTGGGTGTGCGAATCCGGGCAGAGGGGCCGATAAGCCCTCGAACCCTGGGAGCAGGCCGGCTGCGGGAGAGTGCAGGCAGAGCTTCCCGGGTTTGGCCTCTGAGTCGGAGAATCCTCAGGCTGGGCTCCAGAAGAGCCACCCAAAAATGTCTCTGCTCTTTTCCTTTCAGTTTTTATCAGTTTTAAAAATCTTTTAAAAAGACAAATGGACTCCTGGGATTAATTGCGTTCCTAATGTGCAGACATTGCTGCTGACTACTTCAGAAACTTCCCCTCATGTAGACTGAGCCTGTGTCCCATTAAATACACAGTCGGCTCCCGGTCCCCAGCCGGGTCCGCTCCAGCCTCTGGGTTGATGTAGAGCCGCGGTGTTGTCCCCAGGGGGCTCACCACGGGCTGCGTGGTTGCCGTGTCCTTCTCTGCAGCGGACTCACCCTGTCCAGCCTGATCCCCCCCACCCCTGTGCGGTGTGACATTGGCGCTGGCAGGTCTGCGCCTCGCCATCTGCAGCCTGGCGGGGTGCGCACTGGTCCCCGGCGGAGTGTGATGCTGACGCCCTTCCCGCCGTCCCTCTGCAGGGGACAGTCCGATGATCCCGGCAGAGAACATCGAGGACCTGGTGGAGCACGTGGTGCTGGTGCACCAGTCCGTGGGTGACTTCAGCCAGCAGTTCCTGCAGAAGCTGCGGCGCAGCAACTACGTCACCCCCAAGAACTACCTGGATTTCATCAACTCGTTCTCAAAGCTCCTGGACGAGAAGACCCAGTGCAACATAGGTGAGGGGCAGTGGCCGAGCCAGCACGGCCGTCCCCGGGGCCAGGGCCGCGCCCGTCTTCTCCTTTCCTGCCGTACTGGGGGTCGGACCTTCTGCAGCACCGCCTTCAGCCTTCTCCAGCCCTTTCTTCATTTTCTGCTCAGAGTCAGGGCCTCTCTAAGTGGCTCAGAGCCAGGCTGAGTTTAAACTTCTTGGCCCTCCCATCTGAGCCTGAGCGCTGGGGTGACAGGTGTGGGCCCCTGTGCCCTGCGCCAGCCTTTTTTTTTTTTTTTTTTTGGTTTTTTGAGACAGGGCCTCGCTTTTTTGGTTCAGGCTGGCCCTGAGCTCAGCCTCCAACTCACATCACAATCCTCCTGCCTCTGCCTCCCGAGTGCTGGGCTTACAGGCGTGAGCCACCATGCCCGGCATTGTGGTATGTGGTACTGGTTGCTGGTGGGGTGAGTCTCCACGCCCAGTATGGTATGTGGTTACCGGGGATCGAACCTGGGTCTTTGCGCTTGCAAGACAGGCGCCGGAACCACTGAGCTAACTCCCTGGCCCCAATGCCGGTCTTTTCTTGAAGCAGATTTCCCTCGGCAAGCTCAGGGGTTCCTTGGTAGAACTCTGGCATTCTCTGAGTTTTATTTTTGGTGCTGGCTATGCAGACATCGGGGCCCAAAGCGCTCTGAGGACTGAGTCTGTTTAGAAATGGCTCTGGCCTGGGAGGTGCCATCTGCAGATCCACTGTGGTGACGGCCTCGGGGTGGGCTGGCCCAGAGGACGAAGGACCTCTGTGACAGTGATAGGAGCCGGGGCAGCGCCGCAGAGACGTTGACCCATGTGATCTGGGGTCCGCAGCACAATGCAAGCGGCTGGAGGGGGGGCTGGACAAGCTGAAGGAGGCCACGGTGCAGCTGGATGAGCTGAACCAGAAGCTGGCTGAGCAGAAGGTCGTGCTGGCTGAGAAGTCAACGGCCTGCGAGACCCTGCTGGAGGAGATCGCCACCAACACCGCCATTGGTGAGCGGGCGCCGGGACGCGGGATGGGCACGGGAGGGCGGCACAGACACAGCTGCCACAGGCCTGCAGGCTGCCTCCCCTGGCCTTCGTCCCAGGCTAGCTTGTCGTCTTTGAACGTCCTTTCCTTTCTCAGTTTTGACGCATACACATACACATTTTGGGGGTGCTGTGGGGAGTGTGCAGGCCCTCCTGCTCAGGACACCGCACCCTCACCCCGCTGGCCGTTTACTTGCAGACAGGGCTATGAAGGGAGGTGCTCAGAGATGCTGGGGCTCCGCTCCGCCCAGCGTGCCTCCTGGGAGCCAGCTTCCGGTGCCCCACAGGCAGGCAGTAATGGAGGGACACTTGGGGTGAGGGTAGGGTACTCACGGAGGAAAGCTGGGCGGAGCGGCCACCCAGGGTGCAGCCCGGGCACAGTGAGGACCCTTCCTGTGCCCCGCAGCTGAGGAGAAGAAAAAGCTGGCAGAGGAGAAGGCCATGGAGATCGAGGAGCAGAATAAGGTCATCGCCGTGGAGAAGGCTGAGGCCGAGACGGCGCTGGCTGAGGTCATGCCCATCCTGGAGGCTGCCAAGCTGGAGCTGCAGAAGCTGGACAAGTCAGACGTGACCGAGATCAGGTGAGCAGTGTCTCTGTGCCCCACCGCCCTGCACCCCACCCTGCGTTCCTGCCTCTGCCCTGGATCCACTTTGTTGTGCTCAGATGTAGCTCAGTGCAAAGGCCCTGGGTTCAGTTCCCAGCACAGGGCTGGGACTGAATGCATTTGGACAGTGACGCTTCTCATCTGCTGTGTGACCTTGGGCAGGTCACCTGACCTCTGTGTGCTTCCATCTCCTCACACATAGAATACGGAGGATGCCGATGGCTCAGAGTGGCTGTGCGTAGCCTGTGGGAGATGTCGTATAATACCTAGCGCTAACGGATTGTGCCCCTGGAGCTCCAGGGGGAGGTGTCGAGCTCTCAGAACCAGGCTGGGCGGCGGCCAGCGTCATCGTAGCCTTAGCTGTGCTCTGGTCGACCTCGGAGCAGCCTCCTGCACTGTGCCCGCCCGGCGCTCACCAGCAGCCTGGCTTTGGGGGAACCTACCTGCGGGGTCTTTCCGCTCTTCCGCGGCCTCACCGCCAGAGGGCGCCGTTGAGCACTTCGCCTCAGGCCAGCCCCGTCCAGGAAAGCGGTCCTGTGTGCAGTTTTGCGGTGCATTTCTCTTGGCTGAGCACGGTGGCCATTTACATTTGTGAAGAATGTGTGTAAGCCCCACGTGGCTTCCCTCTCTGGACTGTCGTGCACCGTCCCTTCATCTGCTCCGTGGCGGGCGTTGTTTCTGTGGCTCCACGCCCAGGACCGGCCATCTGGAACTTCTCACCTGTGAGGGGGTTGCGGATGTTTCCCATCTGTCACTGGCTGTCTGACTTTGTTAGTGAGATTTGTGTGTTTGCCATTTATGTTTTTGTGGCAGGTCTGAGCAGGACCGTCCGTCCTGTGACTCCTACTGTGGTTGTATTAAGATGATCTGGGCCCACAGGTGCGGGACAAGTGTGCTAGCCCTGAGCTAGTGGACTCCAGGTCCTGGTTTGTAGTTAAATCTTTGCCCTTGTGAGGTTCTATAATACTTTTCCCGTGGTCTTTTCCTGTACTTTCATTGTTTAATTTTTGCTTGTAAATCTTACCTCTTTGATATTTCCCCCAGGGTCCCACGTGCATATGGACCCTATGCGCGCGCTTGCAGACAAATACCCCTCCCCCCCGCCGCCGCGCATGCGCACACACAGGCACTCGTGCCTGCTCTCTGGCCTTTGGGTCACTTGGCTGTGTAGGCCAGCACTCACACCTTGGTCGCCTTGTGGCCCTTTCACTCCTTTCTGTGACACACGTGGAAATGGTCGCATTTGGTTGGGAGGCGAGGTGTCAGGATGGGAAGTGGACGCTGCCCTCTGGTCCAGGCTGGCGACCTTTCTCCCACAGTCTTCCCTGCAGCACCTCTATGTGATGCGATGGCACGCCGAGGACATCGGGCAGGCTTGGGTGCTGGCACAGGAGAAAGCAGAGGCCACTGGCACCGGGGAGCATGGGAGGTGGCGACCCACACTTTGTTCCTGGGCGTCGGCCGGGCGTGCCCTCTCTGCACCCTTCCTCCTCCCAGCCCAGCTCCCCTGTGAGGAGCAGTGGCCTCCGGGCTCCAGACAGCTTCTTCCCCGGTGGAAGGCTTCCTGGGTGTGGCTGGCAGTCCCGCTCCGTGTCCTGGGCCCACGCGCCCTGGAAACACCCGGTCGTTCCTGCCCGGGGCTGGCTTTCCTCAGCCCTGGAGGGAACCTTCTAACAGCGAGGACAGGGGGCGTGTTTCGGGCAGTGGTGAGGAGCCCGTGTCTCTGCCCGGGCTCTTCGGGCACTTGGCTTCCCCGCTGCCTGCTGGCCGTGGGCGCCAGCTGCTCGTCCGGGTTTTACACCAGCTACCTGCGCATCTCCTGCTCCTCGGGGCTCGAGCTCTCCGGAGGGTCTCCACACGGCATCTGCCGGGGGAGGGGGGGCACCGCCTACTGTCATCAAGTGAAAGAAGACAGCTGGGGTCTGGCCTGGAGCGAGCCGGACGCAGTGTGCCGGACTGTGGGGCCCAGGCCCCAGGCAGCGTGGACACTGCGCCCTCCGGGACTCCCAGCCCTCGTGGGAAATGGGGACCGCCATGACGGTGGCCGTGGGGACAGGGGGCCGCTGAGAGGCGGGTGGCCCTTGGGTTCCACACTGACCTGGATGTGGCACTTGGGGCGTCTGAGCTGGTACTTCACCGACAGTTTTGGCCAGGCGGCCGCGCCCCGGCTCTGACCCGGCCTCCATGTGCCCGCAGGTCCTTTGCGAAGCCCCCGAAGCAGGTACAGACGGTGTGTGAGTGCATCCTCATCGTGAAGGGCTATCGCGAGCTCAACTGGAAGACGGCCAAGGGCATGATGTCTGACCCCAACTTCCTGCGCTCCCTGATGGAGCTCGACTTCGACTCCATCTCCCAGAGCCAAGTCAAAAATATCAAGGGTGTGTCGGCTGCAGGGATGGGGGAGTCGAGGCTGGGCAGTGTCGCCTGGCCCTGCAGACAAGGGATGGGGACAGACTGTCTCAGAGGAAGATGGCAGCTCCGCAATCCATACCACGTGACCCGCCCAGTAGCTCTGGCTGCCTCTGAGGGAGTTGGGGTGTCCTGTCCTGACGCGCCCCAGCCCGACCTCTGTGCACCAAGGCCGGATGTCAGGATGGAGCCTCTAGGGGGCAGTGTCACCCACAGCCAGCCTTGCGCGGCTGGCTGGAGAAGCCGGAGTTTCCACCCCACACGCGATGCCTCTGGTGTGTCGCTCCGTGGGGAGCGCTTGCCCAGCTGTGTGAGGCTCTGGGCTCCACCCCTGGTGCCAACTGATTGATCAGTGGGTCCGTCTTGTTTAGAACCTTTGAAGCAGATGCTGTTCACACCGCCTTACAAACAAAAACTAAACATGACCACAACGCCAGCCCTTACACCCCAGCGGAGGCCCCACCGTCGGTCGGGTGGCTTTGCATCCTGTGCGAGGCCCTGGGCTGGGCTGCCGACCTCGCCATGGCCTAGGGTCCCAGTGAGCTCCCCAAGCTGAGCCCCCGGGTGCCAGTTGAGGCTCCTCCCTGGTGTGCTGGGTGTCACGGTGCACCGTAAATATCCACAAAACCCGCCTGTCTGTCCCCCGCGTTGTCCTGAAGCTGCCTGGACTCCGCTCCAGGTTACAGGAGTAGCGAGCTGCTTGTCCTTCTGGGCCCAAGGTGGTTGCTCCGCAGCTGGGTGGGCCCGCAGTGCAGCGTGCTGAGCTCTGTCTCCAAACACTAGGCCTCTTGAAGACCCTCAATACCACGACTGAGGAGATGGAGGCTGTGAGCAAGGCAGGGCTGGGCATGCTGAAGTTCGTGGAGGCTGTCATGGGCTACTGCGACGTCTTCAGGGAGATCAAACCCAAAAGGGACAAGGTACCACTGGGAGGCCGGGGCGTGAGGTGAGCGGGCAGGAAGCCGGGAGCCTTGCTGTGGCCCAGGGGACGCAGTGTGCCAGACGCAGTGCCCAGGCGTGGGCCCACTTCACCTCCACCCTGCTTCCGCCCCTCCGCCCAGGTGGCCAAGCTGGAGCGGAACTTCTACCTGAGCAAGCGGGAGCTGGAGCGGATCCAGAATGAGCTGGCCGCCATCCAGAAGGAACTGGAAGCCCTGGGGGCCAAGTACGAGGCTGCCATTCTGGAGAAGCAGAAACTGCAGGAGGAGGCGGAGATCATGGAGCGGCGGCTCGTGGCCGCCGACAAACTCATCTCGGGCTTAGGATCGGAGAACGTCAGGTCCGTGGGACGACCCCACCCGGGGACACTTGGGGCGTGGGGCTCGTCAGGGGCACCAGCCGCAGGATTTCTTGCCTCGTGGATTCTGTCTTCCACGTTGCGTTTTCACATAAAGCTGTGTGCTGGGAGGTTTCGGGGTCCCCTAGGGCCGCTCTGTGGACTCTTGCTGATGAGGTCCGGAGTGTCGCTGAGGGAGCCACTGAGGCCGAGAGCCAGAAAAACCACCTTGGGAATGTGACTTCCTGGTGCCCCTTCGCCTGGGGGTCCTTCTGGTGCTGCCCATCTCTGTTGCTGTGGAGCTGGAGCCCTAAGTGGGAGGGGCTATGATGACCAAGACGCTTTCCGATCTGGCATCATTTCCGATCTGGCGTCATGTGCTTATGTGGGACGGAAAACACTGGGAAGCTTTCTCTGCCTGTGGGCAATGCACAATAGCAGGCTTTGACACTGACGGGAAACGGCCCACGACAACCCCCTCCTTTGTCTGTCTCTGCTGAGTCCTGTCATCAGAGCGCTCAGCTCGGCCTCGAGTTCAGAAACAACACAAGCACTACTGAATAGGCGGCTCTGAGAGACGAAGGCCTCAGATGTGTTTGTTTTGTTTTGTTTCTTGAGACAGGATCTCACTTTCCATCTCACTTCGTAGTTCAGGCTGGCCTCGAACTCACAATGTACCCCAGGCTGACCTCAAACTTGAGGTGATCCTCCTGCCTCAGCCTCCTGAGTGCTGGGATTATAAACCTGCACCACCACGCCCAGTTAGAGCCTCTGACATTTACAGAGCCCCTCTGCAGGTAAATTCTGCTGAGCCTGCACACTGAACCAAGTTTTTTGAAGCAAAGAGTTTGCCTGGTGGGGAATTACAAAGTGTACTGGGGATCTTTGTCTCCTTGAAAGGAAGACTGTTTTGGAAAAATCTTCTGATGTGGTCTTGAACTTGAAATCCTCCTGCCTCTGCCTCCCGAAATACCAGGATTATAGGCACATGCCAGCTCACTTGGTCTTGTTCATTTTTAGCCGACACCCAAGGTTTGCGCTGAGATGTGGTGCTGTAATTCACTGCACACCGTGGTGTGTCCTTGGCGATTAGCGTGTCCGGGCTCTAAACTCCCCCTTCCATTGGTGACCACAGCTTCAGCAGTGGCCCAGCTGTGTTCAGGCACTGGACAGGAAGTGCCCACAGGCCGTGGCGGCGGCCGGACGCTCACGCCTGCCGGGTCGCTCCCGCCCAGGTGGCTGAAGGACCTGGACGAGCTCATGCACCGGCGGGTGAAGCTGCTGGGCGACTGCCTGCTGTGCGCCGCCTTCCTGAGCTACGCGGGCGCCTTCACCTGGGAGTTCCGGGACGAGATGGTGAAGCAGGTGTGGCAGCGCGACATGCTGGAGCGCGGCATCCCCCTGAGCCAGCCCTTCCGCCTGGAGAGCCTGCTCACCGACGACGTGGAGGTCAGCAGGTACGGCGGGCGGGCGGGCGGCGGGCGGCGGGGCTGGGGCTGGGTGCGCAGATGGCTCTGGGACCCTCGGCTGCCGCCCTCCAGGTGGGGGTCCCAGGGGCTGCCCCCCGACGAGCTCTCCGTGCAGAACGGCATCCTCACCACCCGCGCCAGCCGCTTCCCGCTCTGCATCGACCCCCAGCAGCAGGCGCTCAACTGGGTCAAGCGGAAGGAGGAGCGGAACAACCTGCGGGTAGGGACGGCTCGAGGGCTGGCCCGTTCCGGGCGGTTCCGTGAGTCGGATGAGACAGACGTGGCTGTTTCCGTCTGACTCTGCACTCAGCATTGTGATCTCAAGACTCGTCCCGGTGGCAGCTTACATCTGTGCCGTGCTCCTTTTTCATGGCTAAGTAATATTCTGCTGTCCAGAATAAGACTTTGATTCTTTATCTCTGTATCGGTTGGCGGACATCAGGCTCGTTTCCACGTTTGGCTGCTGTGAACATTTGTGCAGTTGTTCTTGGATGCATGCCTCAGTCTCCCTGCCGGGCAGAGCCGGGGTGGGGAGTGGTGCCCAGGCACCTTTTGCTGAAGTCGTTAACAGTGATTTTCGGCTTTGCCGTTTCCCTGCCCAGGACGTGGTCCCCACTTCCCTCTCCATTGTTGTCACCTCTGGCTCCCTCCGTGTCCCAGACATGTCCTCTCACTCCCCACCAACACAGGCAGGTCTGACGCGCCGGTGTCCTCCTCCTTCCCGTCCACAGACCGCGTCCTTCAATGACCCCGACTTCCTGAAGCAGCTGGAGATGTCCATCAAGTACGGGAGCCCGTTCCTGTTCCACGATGTGGACGAGTACATCGACCCGGTGATCGACAACGTCCTGGAGAAGAACGTCCGGTTCACGCAGGGCCGGCAGTTCATCATCCTGGGCGACAAGGAGGTGGACTACGACCCCAACTTCCGGCTGTACCTCAACACCAAGCTGGCCAACCCCAGATACTCGCCGGCCGTGTTCGGCAAGGCCATGGTCATCAACTACACAGGTGAGGCTGGGCCTGGTGGGGTGCGGCGTGGCCCGGGGCAGCGGCGGGGCCCGGGGCAGCGGCGGAGGGGGCTCACGGCGTCCCCCGCAGTGACACTCAAGGGCCTGGAGGACCAGCTGCTGAGCGTGCTGGTGGGCTACGAGCGGCGCGAGCTGGAGGAGCAGAGGGAGCACCTGATCCAGGAGACGAGCGAGAACAAAAACCTGCTGAAGGACCTGGAGGACTCCCTGCTGCGCGAGCTGGCCACGTCCACGGGCAACATGCTGGACAACGCCGAGCTAGTGCAGACGCTGGAGGACACCAAGTCCAAGGCCACGGAGGTGTGGGCGGGGAGGGTGTGCTGACCCCCTGGCTCCCAGGAGGGCTTTCGTGTGAGAGTGGCAGAGAAGCCAGCTCTGGCCAGCTATGCCCACAGGGAAACCGCCAGCCTAGATGGCAGAAAGTTCAGGGACGGTTGCGGGTAGGGCTGGATCCAGCACCCCAGGACACTGCCTGGACTCAGTTTCTCTCTTTCTCCTGGGCCGGGCCTCGGGATGAGCTTGGTCCCTTCTTTGTGGAGTTTGGGAGGATGAGTAACGAGCGCCCGACAGTCACTCAAGTCACATGGCCTAGGAACGCTTAGTGCGGATTGGCTGGGCCTGGTTACCTGGATGGAGGCCAGGTGTGGAGTGAGGGGCCAGTGGGTAGCTGCCTCTAGTGAGGGACGTGGGGCAGGGCCAGAGGTTTAGCACATAACTGCCAGCCGCCTCTCTCGAGGGTGGTACCCTCGCCACCCACACTTCCTATCCAGCCGGCCCTTCCCGATTCGGGGGTGATCTGCGCCTCCCCTCAGGTCTCGGAGAAGCTCAAGCTGGCTGAGAGGACAGCACAGGACATCGATCGGCTGCGGGACGGCTACCGGCCGGCCGCCCGGCGGGGCGCCATCCTCTTCTTCGTCCTGTCTGAGATGGCGCTGGTGAACTCCATGTACCAGTACTCACTCACCGCCTTCCTGGAGGTCTTTGGGCTGTCGCTGAAGAAGTCGCTGCCCGACTCCATCCTCATAAAGCGCCTGCGGAACATCATGGATACACTGACCTTCAACATTTACAACTACGGCTGCACAGGTGTGGCTTGTCCCACAGCCTGCACAAGCCTGGCCTGGAGGGTGTGTAGGGTGGGGGGACAGTCTTCATAAACGGAATATCTGGGCCGGGTGTGGTGGCACACACCTGTGATCCTGACACTCTGGGAGGCTGAGGCAGGAGCATCTCACTGTCCAAGCCAAGCCGGGTCAACTTCAGTCTCCAGGTGAACGTAAAGATAAGGGTTGAGGATGTGACTCAGCTCAGAGGCCCCGGGTAAATCCCCTGAGCCACAAACATGAACAAGAATGTTTAAAGTACCAGCTTCTGAGCAGTACCTCTGTGGAGATACAATTCAGAGACCGTAAACTCACCCTTGAAAGGTATACGATTGCGCGGTTTAGAGGGGGCCAGCTGGGGGCAGCCACTCCATGATCTGGCTCTGGGACAGCCCCGTCAGTGCTGGGTTCTGTGCATGCCAGGCAAGTGCTGTGTCCCAGAGCTACGGCCTCAGCCCCTCATTAGTTTTTACTACATAGCATTTCAGGCAGCACAGAGAACAGGGTGAGGCCCCCACACACCGCCACCTGACAGGGGCTCCCCGAGTGCCCAGATGACTGATGTCATCAGCTCGGCTTGCAGCTGTCTCTTGAGTGGCAGCGATTGTGTCCCCGGAGCAGACGGCCACACAGTCACTGCTTCCGGCTCCCAAGCTCCGCGGTCTGTGTCAGGCCTCCCCAGGCGCTGCTCAGCACGGCCACGCCGCTCCACGCCGCTTGGTGTGTTCGTTTCATCTCCCTTGTGTGTAAGCGTGTTGCACACAGGAAAGACGGACTTTAGAGTGAATGTTTTAAACCGGCCACCTGGGCCCGTGTCCGCCATCTGTCCCAGCCCGCGCTCCTCCACAGGCCTGTTTGAGAAGCACAAGCTGCTCTTCTCCTTCAACATGACCATCAAGATAGAGCAGGCGGAAGGCCGAGTCCCCCAGGAGGAGTTAGACTTCTTCCTGAAAGGTAATGGCTTTAGCTCCCCCTCCCCTGTCCTCAACCCCGGCACAAGGACGAAGTGTGCGTGCGGTCACAGACCACCCACAGAGATCTGCTGCCTTGGATGTGGTTCCGTCAGAGCCGAGGGAGGCCCGCTTGTGCTGTAGGGTTGCGCTGTGGCCACAGGCAGGCAGAGCCGCCTGGAGGGGTCACTGGCCGTGGCAGGGGCCGCCTCGCACCTGCTTCCCCCGCTCTGGGAAGTGGGCTTTTCCCCAGAGGCAGAGCAGAGAAGTCAGAGCTCTGAGTGGCTCGCCTGCTGTCGCCTGCGTGACGACCTTTACTTCTCCTCCACTGTGATCAGGAAACATTTCCCTGGAGAAGAGCAAACGCAAAAAGCCCTGCACGTGGCTGTCCGAGCAGGGCTGGGAAGACGTCATTCTCTTATCCGAGCTGTTCCCAGACAACTTCGGGCACCTTCCCGACGACATTGAGAACCACCTCCCTGTCTGGCAGGAGGTGAGCTCACGTGTGCGCTCCCCTCTTCGTTTCTGACAAGTCTCCAGGCTGAACCCGTGGCCAGAGCCCTGTGACAGAGAAGCTCCCCTTGAGTACGCCAGTGTGACCGGTGCCCTCCGCCGGCTGTGTGCTGAACCGCCGCCCACCCAAGTCCATCCACCATCATCTATTATTCATTCATCTCTCCATCCATTTATCGATCCATCTATCCTTCCACATCCATTATTCATCCGTCCTCGTCCATCCACCGATTCTCTTATTCAGCATCTCTCATTGGCTGTTATTCGCCTATTGTCCCTCCCTGTATCCCTCATCACCTATATCTGTCCGTCAGTCCAGTAACTGCTAGTCATCATTCATCTTTCCACCATTTTCTTCCATCCATCCTCATCCCAGGGGTCCATCTGTCCCTCCCCTGTTACCCATCCATCCGTCCATCCAAGAACAACCTCTGAGCGTCTGTCAAGTACTCAGTCCCTGGACGGTGTGTTAGTTACTTTTCTCTCACTGCTGAGACAAACACCTGACACCCGAAGTTAGAGGGAGTGTTTATTGGGCTCACAGTTGGCAAAGACTTCAGTGCACAGTCAGATACGGTGCATGCCAGTAGCAGTGGTGTCGAGTCCTGGGCAGCCACACTGAGTCACTCACGTGCCAGGGGGTTAGTCATCACGTTCCAGACCCAGCCACCTCTGAAAGAAAAGTGTGCCTCGTCCACATAGGCTTTGTGGGACATCAGGACGGCCAGGCCCCGGGGTCCCCACAGTGACGGGGACTCACGCCCTCCTTTTGTTGTAGAAATGACGCCTGAGATCAGAGGGGCCTGGAGCCTGCCCCTCTAGCTTCTCAGCCCTCTGCAGGGATTCTGACCGTCGTGACGGTGGTCCCTCTGTCATGTCTGAGTTGACGCCACAGGGATGCTCTCTGCTTTCCCAGTGGTATGACCTGGACTCACTGGAGCAATCTCCGTTCCCCTTGGGTTACGATAAGAACATCAGCCCTTTCCAGAAGTTGCTTATTTTGCGCTGTTTCCGTGTTGATCGGGTCTATCGGGCTGTGACCGACTACGTGACCGTAACCATGGGAGAGAAGTAAGTATGGCTTGTTCTTCTGGGGCGGGCGTCTGCCGTCACTGTCCTGAGCACAGAGGGCGGAGCTGACCGGCTCCCGAGAGCCACCACAGACGAGGGCCGGGCCAGACTTCCGGTCACTGTAGCACAGAGGCAGTCCACTCGAGTGTAGGAACATACTTTGTTTATCTGCATATGTGAAGATGTTACCACTTCAGGCAGTCAGTCGCAATGGTGGAGGTAGATAGTCTGTGGGTGTCCTGTTCTGTTTTTCTGTGTGTTTTGGTTCAGTCCTCCAAAGCCCGTGTGAACTCACACGGCACCTCTCGGGCAGAACCATTTCTCAGGGACAATGCGCTCATGGCCGCCATCTTGGGACCACGGCTGTGGCAGAGCCCTGAGCCCGACAGGGACCAAACCCCAGTGAGCCTTGGTGGTCGGCGGGTCATGGGAATGATAGCTTCCTCCTCCTCCTCCTGCCTTAAAAGGAGCCCACCATTCAGCTTTATGACACTGACTCTCCCGATCCCTCTGTCCGAAGCTCTCAGTCTTCCTTGTGTTGCCATGACAAAATGCTTCGTGCTGGGGCTGGCTGTGTAGAGAAAGCGGGTTTATTTAGCTCACAGTTCTGGTGGCCGGAAGTCCAGACAGCCTGTGCCAGCATCTGGCCAGGGCCCCCGGCCACGTCACAACTTGGAGCAGTGGAGAAGGAAATAGCCATGTGTAGGGAGCACCCCCTCCATGGGGGCCTCGCTTTATAACGACGGGCTCCTGCGGGAGCTAATCCGGGCTTGTGAGAACATCGATCCTCTCCAGAGTAAGGCCGACCACCTTCCTCTCGGCCCAAGCTTCCCGCCGTGAACCCCGGGAGGATAAACTGCATCTAAACCGCAGCAGCCATGACTTAGGGAGAAAGCAAACCCGAAGCAGAGCCCTCACCGTGTGGCCGGGCAGCACACGGGGTGGGCTGTGGGCGGGAGCCTCGGGCTTTGTGGCTCAGCTGGAGGGTGAGCTGGGGCACCAGCTGGGCGCAAACCTTCCCGTGGCTGGAGGGAGCCAGGGGTCCCGTCACCTGCGACCCAACCATCCCTCAGGCGTGCAGGAAGCGCGAGGAGCTTCTGGCGGACGGCCTGACCACCCCGGAGCTGTCCCCCCAGGTATGTGCAGCCTCCGATGATCAGCTTTGAGAACATTTTCGAGCAGAGCACCCCCAACTCGCCCATTGTGTTCATCCTGAGCCCCGGCTCGGACCCTGCCAGCGACCTTATGAAACTGGCGGAGCGGACTGGCTTCGGAGGAACCCGCCTCAAGTTCCTCGCCATGGGTCAAGGTCAGGAGAAGGTAATTTAGGGCCAGGATGGAGCTCGGTGGCCTTGTACCTGCCTTGTAAGCACCTACCTCCTGAGTTTGACCCCTGTACCAAAAAAAAAAGTAACTTGTCACTGGAAAGAACAAAGGCTACTGAAGGCGGGTCCTTGTCTCTGTGAGCTAAGGGCCCACGCCTCAGAGACCTGGTGTGTTTTCCATCCTCGGGACATCAGGGGTCCCTCCTGGCGGGGTGAGTAGGCGTGAGGCCCTGTGTGTGACACAGGCGGCTTTTCTGGGTCGCTGCTCCTTCGGGCTTCCTCTGGAGCAGTTATCACCTGCCTGTCCCCTGGTGCAGGTGGCCCTGCAGCTGCTGGAGACAGCGGTGGCCCGTGGGCAGTGGCTCATGCTGCAGAACTGCCACCTCCTGGTGCGGTGGCTGAAGGACCTGGAGAAGTCCCTGGAGAAGATCGCCAAGCCCCACCCCGACTTCCGGCTGTGGCTCACCACGGACCCCACCAAGGGCTTCCCCATCGGGATCCTGCAGAGGTCCCTGAAGGTCCGGGGTGGCCCAGGCTCTAGTTGATTCTCGGAATTGTTTGGGAAGGTCCTGTCAGCTCCCTTTCGCGGGGCAAGTGGGGGAGTCAGGGACTCTCTCTCAATCGCTGAGGACGTGGGGTTCAGAGGGAGGAGAGTGCCGGGACAGCACCTGGTCCTGGGATTTGTCCCCAGGTCCTTGACAGGAGCAGGGGCGCCGGGAACTGCGGCTTCCGTGGCCCTTCTGGCCCAGCACGACCCTAAGTGCAGGTTGTGCTTCCTGCTGGCTGCAGGTCGTCACGGAGCCACCCAACGGGCTCAAGCTGAACCTGCGCGCCACCTACTTCAAGATCACCCCCGAAATGCTGGAGCAGTGCCCACACCCCGCCTTCAAGCCTCTGGTCTACGTGCTGGCCTTCTTCCATGCCGTGGTGCAGGAGAGGAGGAAGTTCGGCAAGATCGGCTGGAACGTCTACTATGACTTCAATGAGTCGGACTTCCAGGTGCGATGCGGCTGATGCCGCGCCGGGATGGCACCCCTGGCTGGTGTGCTGCTGGCAGCTGGATCCGGCCCTGATTTTGTTTGTTTTGCGGTACTGAGGTTTGAACACCAGACCTTTGCACCGAGTACATATATCCTCAGCCCTTCTTAAATTTAAAAAAAAAAATTCTTTTTTGGAAATGGCCTTGCTAAGTTGCCCAGGCTGGGCTTGAAATGGTGATCCCCCTGCCTCAGCCTCCCAGAGTGCTGGCACCCTGCTCGGCTTGTGCCCACTTTTGAGATCCAATGGCTGTGCAGGGCTGGCCTGTTTCACCTGCGTCCCTCTGCCCCTCCCTGGAGGTCTGCATGGAGATTCTGAACACATACTTACTGAAAGCCTTCCAGCAGCATGACCCTCGGATCCCCTGGGGCAGCCTCAAGTACCTGATCGGAGAGGTAGGAGCGGCGGGGCCTGGGGACATCCTCTAGGTACCGCAGGCTGCTGTCTGTCCCGAGTAAGCTCCTGCCCGCCCTGCTGGTCCTGCCCCTTGGGTTTGCAGTTTGGGCACGGCCTTGATTCCAGAGACGGCGCAGGCGCTGGCTTTGGGTTTTGCTGGCAGTGTGGTGGGGAGTTTCCCTCATGCGTGGCCCCCACACTCCTGAGGGCAGCTGCTGGGGAGGCCAGGAGCCGCAGCCCACTGTGGACAGACCCTGCCACGCAGTCGCTGTGGACGCACTGAGCTATGCATGCTGGGGCTGCAGAGCCTCCCTGGCCAAGTTGGTCTTGACTTGGGTCAGCCTGGGGTGGCCGCAGCCCCGGTGCACGCACAAGTGCAGGGTCCCTGTCGCCTCTCACGGGCTCCAATGCAGGTCATGTACGGAGGACGTGCCATCGACAGCTTTGACCGCCGCATCCTGACCACCTACATGGACGAGTATCTGGGGGACTTTCTTTTTGATACCTTCCAGCCATTCCACTTCTTCAAAAACAAGGATGTTGACTACAGAATCCCCCCTGGGGACATCAAGGACAAATTTGTCGGTGAGAACAAGAGACCAGATGTTTGGCCGCTTCCTGCAGTTGTTGGGGTGGGACTGGGGCGGGGCCCCGGCCGGTCAGGTGGGTCTGTCCGCCGCTCTGAGCCTCAGGTCGGGTCGGTACTTCCCGTCCACACCCGGGACGGTGGCCCGTGTGTCAGGTCCTGCTGGATGGCAGGGTGGACGGGGCCGCTCACCCGGCTGTTGGAGCTGGCCTGGGTATGGCAGTGTAGAATTTTATTTAAAACATATCACCCACTTGGCTGTGGGAATCAGTCCGCTCGGGGGAATTTAGGAAATTGGGCCTCACAACATCCTGTTTGTCCCTGTGGCTCCAGAAGCCATCGAGGCCCTCCCGCTGGCCAACACGCCCGAGGTGTTCGGCCTCCACTCCAATGCTGAGATTGGGTACTACACGCAGGCGGCCCGGGACATGTGGGGCCACCTGCTGGAGCTACAGCCTCAGACCGGTGAGCTGGGCGGCGGGGACGGAGGCGGGGGTGCTGGGGGTGAAGGAAGGCAGCGCAGGTGCTGCCAGTTGGCTTGGGAGCAGCCCGCTCGCCGCCCAAGCCTCGCTCCCGCCCCACGCGCTCTGGTTTTAGGGGACTCCGGCAGTGGCATTAGCCGTGATGATTACATCAGCCAAGTGGCCAAGGACATAGAGCACAAGATGCCCAAGGTATTTGACTTGGACCAGGTCCGGAAGCAACTGGGCACGGGCCTCTCGCCCACCTCGGTTGTGCTGCTGCAGGAGCTGGGGCGCTTCAACAAGCTTGTGGTGCGCATGAGCAGGTCCCTGGCCGAGCTGCAGAGGGTGAGCCCAGGTCGAGGAGGGCGCTGTTGGGTGCGGTGCCCGGACTCCAGCTGGCCTGACTGCTGTCCTGCGGCCAGGCCTTGGCGGGGGAAGTCGGCATGAGCAGCGAGTTGGACGACGTGGCCAGGTCCCTCTTCCTCGGGCTGATCCCTAACATCTGGAGAAAGCTGGCCCCGGACACCCTGAAGTCTCTGGGAAACTGGATGGTCTACTTCCTCCGGCGGTTCAGCCAGTACACTCTGTGGGTGAGTGATGGGGGGAAAGCTGGGGGGGCCCCGCAGTCGATGTCCGCGGATTCCAGAGCACGTCCGCATCGCCCCCCCCCCCCGTTGAGACTTGGCAGCCTACTGCGCGCACGCGCGGTAAAGCACCGCGGGGGGAGTGTGTGCTTCTGCATTGCCAGTCTTGTCCCAGGGAGCCGGGAGGCCCGCCTCTTGGCAAACACATGTGTTCGTCAGTTTAGCTCATGACAGGTGGAAAACACTAACTGTTCTGTTGTATTTGTTCAGCTGTGCTGAAGCCTAGTATATTTCGTGCAAAGAGACAGTGCATGTTGCTTTTTTTCCGAAAGGTCCGTGGCTTGGTTTTGTTTTTATTGAGGACGCCGTCTTTCTCGTTGATTTTTTTTTAAAAAAGAGCTTTTGTGTTAGGAACTTTAGCCCTCTGCCTGTGCTGCTGCACATACAATGCTGCCTCGGTTCACAAACTTAATTCTTGCCACGGGCTGCAACCCAGATTGGACAACAATTGAATCCAGTTTCCCAAAAGGTCCACGCTGAACCTGACCACTGAATTTGATTCAGTTCATGACCAATTCTGTTTGTGACCAGAATCATGGACAGAATTAAGTTCATGTCCCGAGGTAGCACGGGTCTTGGTTTGTCCCGAGTCTGCTGCCTTTGCGTGTGCCGATTTCATCTGCGGAAAAGTTCTGTAGTTTTTTATGTAGTCGAATGTGTTAGTCTTACGGCTCCTAGCCCTGGTCTGCCCCATGTCAAGATGGTGAAGTTGCCTTTCAGTCTTCGCCCTGCCTGGATTTGGGGCCCAGCCTGCTCCCCCAGCTGGCGCGGTACCTAAGGTAAACCCGCCTGTTAGCATGAGCGCCTTCCGTGCAGGTCAGTGAGAGTGAGCCCAGCGTCATGTGGCTCTCGGGGCTGCACATTCCCGAGTCCTACCTCACCGCACTGGTGCAGGCCACCTGCCGGAAGAACGGCTGGCCGCTGGACCGGTCCACCCTGTTCACCCAGGTGACCAAGTTCCAAGATGCAGATGAAGTGAATGAGCGGGCAGGACAAGGTACCGCCAGCTCATAGGCTCCTGAGCCTCTCCCTCTGGATGATGTCCTGAGGGTTTGCGGGACATGGGCCACTGGGGGGGTCCCTTGGAGCACTGGGTAGCCTGGGGCGTGGACCAGTCTGGTTGGCAACACTAAGTTACACGATGACTTCAAGTCTTCAAGACACTGGTTCCTGCTCCTCCATTTGCAAACCGCTGTTTCCTGAGGCCGTGCAGCCTCAGTCAGCAGCCTCTTAACTGTAAGATCCAAAGCCCTTTTGTGGCAACTTCAGGGGAGGGCATTTATTTAAGGGTCTGGGGACGCTGGGCCGCCTCGCTCTCTGGGTAATGACTGTCCCCCCCTCTGACTCTGCACACCTGCAGGGCCTCCTCCCCAGGGACCTCGGTGTCCGCAGAGCCTTGACAGCCCGCACCCAGGGACTCTGGCCTTAGGGGAACCTGGGCACCCAGGGCTGAGAGGCTGTGGGCCCCGTGCCAGGTTCCTGGGGGAGGTGACGGCCAGGGCGGGGAGGTGGAGCAGCCCCGGCTCGTGCTGGCGCTCACTCTGAGCACCCACGCTCTCCCTCCACGCCCCGCCGCCTCCGCTGCTGCCCCAGGGTGCTTTGTCTCGGGGCTGTACCTGGAAGGCGCTGACTGGGACATAGAGCAAGGCTGCCTGGTCAGGAGCAAGCCCAAGGTCCTGGTGGTGAGCCTGCCCATCCTGAAGATCATCCCCATCGAAGCCCACCGCCTGAAGCTGCAGGTGAGGCCACCTCCTCGCCCGACCGTGCCCTCTGTCCCCGCCTGGAGGTGCTGACGTGCAGCGCCCTGGTGTCAGACTTCCGCTGAGACCTGTGGCTGCCTGAGGGGATGCGGCCTCCCCGGTGGGACACCTGAGTCAGAATGGGGGTGCCCACGCTGTGCGGGCAGTGTCCTCTTCTGGGCCAAAGCCAGGGCCCCCTTCGCTGGGGCTTCTGGCAGGTTGGTGGGGCGCCCAGCAGAGCCCGGGCATCTGAGTCTCCCCAGCCCTGTCAGGAGCTTCCCGATGCTGTGCGGGTGTGGCTCACCTGCCTTTCCCTTGCAGAACACCTTCCGGACACCTGTCTACACCACCTCCATGAGGAGGAACGCCATGGGCGTCGGCTTGGTATTTGAGGCCGATCTCTTCACCACAAAGCACATTTCTCACTGGGTGCTCCAGGGCGTGTGCCTCACCCTGAATTCTGACTGACCTTTCTGAAGGACACTGGGTGGCACCAGGGTCCTACTCTGAGCAGGGACAGCTGCTGTCTTCTGGGGCCACGGGCAGAGGGGAAGGGGACCCTCACCTCCCTTTTATTGGAAGTCAAGGCTTTAAGTCCCTTTGCATTAAAGTAACCTAAGTGGTTGTTTTCTAAGCTGCTTTTTAAAGGATTCTATGTTCAAAAAGTAAACACTAGCATTGACTTGAAGCCGTGTTGTGCCTGCCTTTGCTTGAGTGCCCTGTGCACCATTGGCATAAGTGAGCAGCAGATGTTGCCAGGTGCCTGAGCTGGGCCTGCCCTTGCAGAGGCCCCCTGGCAGCAGGAGCCATCTGCTCTGGAGGCAGAGGCTAGTGCGGGTGTTGGCGAAGCCCCTCTCTGGGCTGACGATGCCCCCTGCACCTGGGCAGAGGCGGCCGAGCTACGCAGCTGCCTCTCGGCTGGCGCGTCCTCTCTGGCCTGCTGCGGCCGAGGTGGCAGAGCCTAGCACGGGACGCTGCCCGAGCTCCTTGCCCAGCGAATGGGCTCTGGGTGGGCCTGGGTGCGGTTGGGGGCACTGGGGAGGCTGGGGCTGCTTCTCTCCCTCCTGCCCTCCCTCCCTCGGCCGCCCTCCTCTCTCGGGGTTAATAAAAGACACAAAGAAGAAGGAAGGCGGGTTTAGAAAATAAAGTTTGTTGGGCTCTTGAACATTTGGATGAAACTAACGAAAAGCTGTGGAGACACATTCAGGCCGAGGTGCCAAGGTGCAACGCCATGTTATTTAGTTCCCGCGACACAGGTGACACCACACAGCGGCTGTTGGTGCCACCCTGGGAGGGCTGGGGGAGGCGGGCTCCGTGCCCGGGAACTTCAGGGGTGCGCAGCCCGGCAGGAGCGCTGAGCTGGCTGGGGACTGGAAGCCGGCGGGCGTGGCGTGGCGTGGCGTAGATAGTGCTGTGCGGCGGGCGTGACCGATGGCGCGGGGCGTCGGGAGGGGGAGCGGGGCGCGGGCGGCCAGGCAGGCATGCTCGGGAGGGTGGGCGGCCGTCACACAGTTCTGTCCGTCCCCGAGTGCTTGCGCGCCACCTTGGCCGCGTTCACCTGGTCCACCAGCAGCGTCTCCACCTCGGGCTGCGCCTGCGCCTGCGGCGGGCTGGCGTGGCGGATGCGGTGGGCCACGCCCACGTGCGCCTTGTGCGGCTTCTCGCGGGCCGGGCTCAGCTGCCCCGCGGCGGCGGCGGCCGCGCGGTCCGAGGCGATGGGCGGGATGACGAGCGGCCGCTCCTTGATGAGCTGGACCTCGGCCGCCTCGCGGGCCAGCAGGAACGGCGTGGGGTCGGGCATGGCGTCCACCGGCTCGCGCAGCAGCAGCTTCCGGCTCTCGGCCCCGAACTTGTAGACCTCCTCGAACTCGGGGTGCAGCGGGGCCGACAGGCTCTTCTTCATGCGGCGGCGCGGCGTCTCGGGCAGCTTGTCCTTGGGCGGCGCCGGCTTGTAGCCGGCCAGCGCGGGGCTGCCGGCCGGGCTGGCGTCCGAGGTGCCGCTGGAGCTCAGCAGCTTCTTCTTGGCGGCGTGCAGCTGCGCGGTGAGGTAGGCCACGGCGCCGGCGCGCTGCTCCAGCTCGGCCGACAGCAGGCTCAGCTTGTGGCTCTTCACCTTGAGCTCCTCCAGGTACTTCCTCTCCCGCTCCCGCACCGTGTTCTCCAGCACGGCGATCATGGCGTTCTTCTGCTCCAGCTCGCGCAGCAGCTCGCTGTTCTCGCCCTCCTTGGCCTGCAGCTGGGCCTCCAGCTCCTCACAGCGCCTCTTGAGCTCGGCGCCTCGGGAGGCCGCATCGCCTGCAGGGGCCGGCGGGCCGGGGAGGTGACAGGGCAATGGGGCTCACAGAAGCCTCCCTGGAAGGACGCGGCCGCACCACCTTCCGCGGGGCCTTCCCGGGTTGGGCCAAAACCGAAACCAAAAAAATCTCGAAACCTCCAGGTTCTGAAAGGGGTCAGGAGAGGACTCAGGCAGCGTGAAGCCGCTGAGGAAGAGGCAGGCCGATTCTGGGTCCTGCCTCCGCCGCTCGATGCCCTGGGGTAACCCGAGGTCCCAGAGGCCTGAGCCCCTCTAACCCAGGCTCTGGGATATGAGGCTCCTTCTTTCGGGCTAAAAAGGTTTATTTTTGGATTGCAGAGGGACGGGTATTAACTGTAGCAGACCCTGAGAATCCGGTGGAGCTTGTAACAGCCACCTAACGATGTGCTGATGACAAGACAGTCTCTCCCCCCGGCCCGAGACCCTCTGACCCTCTCCTACAGGAGCCTGGCATGCGATTTCTCCTGAGTGTGTGTGGCTGGGGACAAAGACGGCACTGCCAAGCTTCACAAGAGAAAGCACATCCCTGGCAGCTCTGGGGAGGGTTCTTACCGGGCTGTTCCGAGCTCTTGAGTGTCAGCTCATAGGTTAAATCTGAAAAGGAAAGTTCACAGGTTAGTGTCATCATGGGGCCCTGCAAACCCACCTCAGCTCAGCGCCCGAGGGCGGGCACAGCGGCAGGCCTATCGGCCAGTCCCCAGCTGACCGAGTCCTGCTGACTCATTCCAACTGCACCGTCAGTTCTGGCCCCGCGGTTTCAGCCTTCAGGTCCCCGCAGCCCAAGGAAAGACTCTGCAGCTCTTCACTCTGTTCTGTTCAGCAGTGCAGGGGACAGGGCCGGCGGGGCTCAGGCGAGGACTGTGGCACAGGTGCTATGTGGGGGGCGGACCTGGCTCCTAGGTTTTTCTGTGAGTGAGTGGTACTGGGGATTCAACCCACGGCCTCTAACCTCAGCTATATTTCCAGCCTTTCTAAAATCTGGAGCCGGTGCCTTGCTAAGTTTTAATACTGTCTATGCTGGGCTGAAAGCTTCAGTCTTCCTGCCTCGCCTGTCCGAGCGCTGGAATTACAGCCATGAGCTACTGTGGCGGGGCGCCCTGCCCTGAGCCATCCTGCCACTGTCCCGAACCTGTGCAGTGCTGCTGCAGCCGCCGGATCTCGGCGTGCAGCCCCTTGAGCGTGCTGGCGTGCTCCCGCTGCAGAAACAGGAGGTTCTTCTGCGCGCTGTGCAGCTGGTTCTCCAAGTTGGTGGTTGCCATGCTGACATCCAGGCGACCTGTGGGAGGCACAGACTCTGGTCACTGTCCCTGCGCACGAGGGCCCAGGCTCCCAGCAGGATGCAGCTGGTGCAGATGGTGGAGGGGAGGGGAGGCCTTGGGGTCCAGGGCTGAAGCGCCTCAGGGCCCCAGGCCTCGGTGTGCTCAGCAGCACCAGCCATGGCACGCACACCAGGTGCAGCCGGTACCGGGGCTCAGGGAGTAAACAGTTGTGGGAGGCAGATAACAGCAGTGCTGCGGGGCAGGGATCCAAACCTAGGACTCGATTCCAAGTCCATCCAGTCCATATGCTGCCTCACTCAGCAGGCAGGGGTCCCCGGACGAGGAAGTACCCACGCAGTACATGGGAGGACCTGGTACAGCACTGCACCAGACGGCTACTCTGGTGGCCCCTGGCCGCCCCAGTCTCTGCTGGGCGTGTCTCATGGATGTCCCAGGACTGTGGAGTGACAGCCCTGGTAGGCCTGGGGCAGGCACACAAGTACCATTCTCATTCCACACACACACACAGCGCCACCTGCCGGTCACCTATGCCAACACATGGCTGGTGCTGGCTGGGCCTGGCACAGCCACATCTTGGTGGCTTCCTTTGAAACCAGTTCTCAGATCCTCCGACTGCCCGGCGCCAGCCTCCCCACACCTGACGGCAGGTGAACCTTCCACACGGCAGCTGGAGGGCCAGAGGCTCAGCTGTGGAGGAAACTGAACACTGCATCTCAGCCCCAGAGGGAAGGGCCGTGCTGTCCAGCCAAGCGGGACCCCAGGCCGGGGAGCGAGGACACGCAAGCCCACAGACGCCCCTGCGGCTGGTCCTGCCCTCAGTCCCAGCAGTCTTCCAGGAGGCTGGGTGCCAGGCTGGGAAAGAAGAGTGAGCTGCCCATGGCACAGGTGTCCTCGCCTTGACCCTGCAGGTGGCTGCGGCGCACCCTGCCACCCTCCGCTGGAGAACTTCCACTCTTCCTGCACATCTCGGCTCTCAAGTCACATATGTGCTTCAGATAATTTTATCCTGCTTCGTGACGGCACTGGGAGGAAAGCTCAACCGAACGACACCGCATCCATCCCAAGCAGCGCAGCAGCACTGACTCGGACATGACCTCATCCTACAGCTGTTCCACATGCCAGAAACATCGAGACCTCCGGCCAACAAGGTGAGCATCCTCGGTGGAGCTTCCTCCGCTCCTGGGTTACCCAAGCAGATCTGTCTTAGCCCAACACAAGCTGGTGTGGAAACAGGTCATACTCAGACTCTGAAAGCAGCAGCCCAGCCCTCGGTGGTGGCGTGAATGAGTTACAGTGAGCTACTTTAGACCAGAGCTGTGAACAGGTCACAACCCTTTCGCCTCAGGTCTCTACCCCGTGGTGAGCCGGAGCCTGGAGCCCCGCTTCCTGCCCGCCCAAGCCCAGTCCCTCAGGCCCCGGCCTTCATGGCCTGTGGCACCTCAGTGCTGAGGCCGGGGGACCTCCGAGGGCTCTGGGGGAGCTTCCTGTCCTCTACGGTGTCCTACAGCTTGAGCGCTGCCACCAGGCGACATGCAAGAGGAGAGTGACTGAGAGGGAGGTGGCTTCCGAGTGAACGCTCAGAACTGAACACAGGAAGACAGCCGGGCACCGGCCCCCAGCAGCCTGTCTCCGTGAGACTGAGGCTCAGCCAGCCGGACACTGCACACTCGTATCCAGTACTCAGCAGGCTGGGATGGGGAAGGTGGCAAGTTCGAGGCCAGTTTGGGTTATATGCTGAGACCCTGTCTCAAAGGATCAAAACAGTAAGAAAAGAAGAAAGATAACCGAGGCCTAGTGGTCTGTTTAACACACTGGAACAGAGAAGACGGAACGGACAAGTGTGTGATGGGGTAGTGTGTTTGGGTTGGGGCTGAACCCCGTTTCGTTGACCCTCCATGATCATGGTGATGGCCAAGTCAAGGGCTGCTTGAAGTGCTGAGTCCCCGGCCTGGGGCCTGGCATGCACGAAGGACTTAGGAAGTGTTAGCTCAATACTTCAGTACAGCATTTGCTCAGCGCTTCTATTAATATCCTTCCCGGTTCACTTGGTCCTATGAGACTTATTTCCTGAGCATGATCTATGTACGCAAATGAGCCAGCAAAGAAATCTCACTGACTTCCAAAGGGGAAAATATAAAAGCAACAGAAGCACTTTCTGGCTGACAATAGCCTGGGTTTCCAGAAGCCATTCAGGAAGGTGAAGGAGAAGCCAGGCAGGGCGAGGTGGCCCCGGGACGGACAGGGACACCTGCTTCTTCCTTTGAAACACTGAAGGTGTTCCCGGAGGGGCTAAAAATGGCCCACAGCTAATGGCCTAGAATCTTGCAAAGTCTTGTCTGAAAAGGAACACTGACATTATCTGACTCCCCAATAACTTGGATAAATACCCTGCTTTAAATCATAGGCCCCTCCTTTTCCTACTTGTGCACATATTTAAGAAATTAAACAAGTGATTTGAAAATCTCAAGAAGTTAAGGCTATGAGAAAAAAAGACATATCAAGGATGGGTACGCACTCCACAATGACTCCAGAAATATTTTGGTAAAAAGAGTGAACATCATTATAATGTGGGAGCAAAAATATTGAAAGCAAAAGTTGCAACTATTTTTCAAAGATATTTTTTAAAAAACCCTAAAGACCTTGTTTAGTGATCTTTAGGAATTGGTGCACACACGCGTGTTCCAACAGAATCAGGCTCCATAAGTGCTTAGTGTCCTCGCAGCTCCAGCGGCCTGGTGTGCTGCCGACCAACGCTGGCCGGCCTCGCCCTTGTGAGCACGAGGGAAAGGTGCGCACTCAGTCTGACACCCATGCCCAGCGAGATGCCCGGCTTCCGGCGGCACCGCGGGAAGGCACTGAACCGGGACTCACCCAAAAGTGGCAGCTTGGTGTGGAGAGACTTCGGCAGGTCCCCTCTTCTCGGGCCAGGCAGCGGCATCTTACAGTGGGTCTGTCTCTAAAAGCGGACGGAGGAAAGCTCCCGGAGAAATACACAAGACACACACAGACACAAATCTTATTTTTAAAAAGATACTCACTACACTAAGTGATTGGAGCATCTGTCAGTAAGAGGTCAGTTTACGACCCGAACTATGCAGTCACAGAAGTAATGGGCAACTGTGTTTATCCATAGGGAACCACGACTAGGATAGGCTAAGCTCAAAAGCGTAGCAAAAGCTGTGCATATAATATCACACACACACATAAGTAATACACACAGGGACAGGATCTGAAAAATATACACCAAGATGTAAAAAGCACTTATCTATATGGTAATGAGTGACTTCTAATTTCTTATACCTTCTGTGTATTTTGGTAATCCCTAAAGTTTCTTTAATGATGAAAATATACTTTATAGTCAGAAGAAATTATGAATTAGTTTCTCTAAAAAGACAACAGTTAAATTGTTATCACTAACAAAGTGATAACATATGGTTTCACAGTATTCTTCCAAGGTAATCGTGGATTGCCGGAATTGTGAATAGTTTACCAGAATCAATGAGGAAGTGATTTTTACAAAAGCAGCAACTTAAGTGTCCCCAAGTGCTGTGGAATGTGCCAGTGACCACATTGGGTGGCCCCTCTTCTGTAGTCCTCTGACATTATCCATCATGGAAGACAAGGCTCATCCACACTGCTGGCCATTTCCTCCGAGAGAAGACGCAGCCCGGCATGAAGGATGCAGCAGATGTGATTAGGGAGACGGCAGTGAGAATGGAAACAGGATCTGTGGCCATCTGGGAAGCCAGCGGCCCCTGGGGCCTGCATGATGGATTTATTAACCTGCACACCCATTATCTCATACTTTTAAGAGTTTCCATTTGCTTTCTATTTAAAACCGCGTAAAGCATCTGCACAGTGATGAGGGCTAGGCCCCTCTGAGTGCGAATGCAGAAAGCAAATCAACCCAGTGCTGCCCGAAGCTGTATGGAATCCGAGGTGGGCACACGGAGAGCTCCCTTGTCATTGTGCCTGCAGGGTGTGCACTGGGCCTCAGAAAACAAGCTACTGATGGCAGGGTGCCTGCACCCTGTGTGGGACCCGCACCCGCTCCTGCCATCGGAACCAGGGCAGCTATGCAGGCCCAGTGCGTGGCCCAGATGGGCCAACTCAGCACTTTGTTTCAAAGGAACCTCTGTGACAACAGGCTCCAGGGAGGGGGTGGCTGTGCCAGGCCGCCCCGCTCTCCCTGCTTCCTCCCCCCTCGCTCTGTGGGCAGCTCCCTCTAAGGGGCACCCACCAGCCCTGCTTCATAAGCTGTAGCCAACACGTGAACTGCACGGAGACGTCACCAGGAATCCTCTGCCAGGATGGTCCTGAGCTGACGGCTTAAGAGCACAACTCGCCCAAATTACCGTGCAAATAACTCTGCCTGTGATATTTATTTTCCCTACATGGAAGGGAAAACTGGTAGGTCATATCTAATGAGGGTTTCCATCCCATCACAGCAGATTTTAGCTGTCTGCTGATTGGCAAATTACAGTGACCCCGAATGCCAAGCCCTCTTCACACTGACAAACCAGGAAGTCCTTCTCAAGGCTGAGTGGGCGATCACAATCTAAACTGTAGTTCCCAGGCCAAGATATGTCCATTTGCTTTAGAAATCCACGTGTCGTACCAAACCCATGAAGCCTCATCTGATGTAGCGATGGGTCCTTTGTCTGCTTTTGGCTGTGCCTAATCACAGTGCAGATTTTCAGGACAGAAAAGTATTCCTTAACTGAAGCTCTACACACTTCAATGTACAAACGGCTCCATGCACTAAATGCACGTACTATATATTCAGCCATACTTTCTTAGAAAAAGCAAAACAGTACTTTCATCAGACAAGAAAAGAAGTCTTACTCTGTTTTACCATTTACCGTGTCCCTAGATCTTCATTTCCTAGGACTGCTTGTGGATGCTGTAGCATGGCTGCGTAGGGCCACCTAAGTGACCTTCTGACTTCCCACCCAGGGGCTCGCAGCCCCCACAGGGTGACTCGCTTCTTTACAGGGCCCTTCCCATGAGCTTGCTCTACTGTGGAGTGACCAGGGCCTGCTGGCCAGTGACCATGCGGGCTGGCTCTGAGGCGTTTCTTCTGCTCAGTCACCCTTTGTTGTGTCAGGGAGCCAGAGAACTTCTGGGCTCTCATATTCCAAGTCTTCAGCATTCTGTGCACGAAGTTCCAGGGGAGAAGAACGACTCTCCACCAAACATGTCTGCTAGGAAGGAGTGTCACTTAACTCGCTCGCGCCACACCGAGACCCGGAGAGGGGCATGTGCTAGAGCGTGCAGGCTGCAGTGCTGTGTAGCTTACCGTACAGCTGGTCTTTGCTCCCAACTCTGGGCCTCGCCTAAATGAGACCCTGATCTGCTCACCCAGGAGAAAGAAATGAAACTGAGTGAAGAACAGATGAGGCTGGACACTATTCCACTGATTATAGATCAGCTCCGGGGGAGAGGAAGAGACTGCAGAAAGGAAACATACCCCTTCCTCTCTGGGACTGCAGAGAATGGGGTGCCTCCCAGCCCTTAGGCTCCTTATCTTGTTAAAGGTCACTTTTTCCATCAGCCTTTGGCTCATTTTCCTTGTAGGTGACCTCTCGTTCCCACAGTGGGGTTAATCATGACCCTTCATTGTGGCACAGTCTTTCAGGGCCCACTGTGACGCAGCCTCGTTCACTACGCCATGGGAGCTTGGCAATTTGGGGTGAGAGCCTGCGGATTTTCCATTGGATTTGCAGATTCCCGGGCTGGATGAGTTCCCAGTCAATCCAATTCTGGGCAGGCTGATTGCCCAGCCAGGAATCTGGGGAGTTGGCTTTTCTTCCGGTATTCAGAAGGGTGGTCACCTCGGGCCACATGTGGAAGCTGCTTTCTGGGCTGGTTTTGGGAGAACTGTGCTCAGGATCAGCGGTGCCATCCGGGTGTAGTGGCTGCAATGCACAAGCCGAGATGCTGCCTCTTTTCACTGCCCTGAAAGCTAAGCAGGACCACATGTCCACCTAACACAGCCTCTGGGGCTAGGGCACAAGGGCAAAAAATTGTCCAAGGCCACTGTTCAACCACAAAATCTGAAAATCATTAATAAAATAGCAGTGACGACTCCCAGGGGTAGAATCACCAACTCCCGTAACAATCATGCTAGAAGGTATGATCCCTTTTTAAAAGAATTTGCCACATTTACCAACATGTTTACAAGAGGACAGCTAGATGCAAATCTGGTTGCTGAGGCGGCACATTCTCCGTCCTGGTCCTCCATTCTCCACTTCTCAAACTGCGGTACTTCAAACCGAAAAGTTGCGTCACCACCCCACTGACAGAAACGGTCAGTTGTGGCTGTTTCTGTGTGTTCTAGATAGAAGCTGGGGCCCACTCAGCAGGGGCGGAGCCGCTATGCTGCTGCCCAGGTAGTCACATCTGTCGCTCTTCAGCTAGTGCTTTCTGTGCCAGCACTGCGCCAAGTGTCTTTGTCTTCAAGCCTATCTTTGTCTCCAGGTCACCCCAGATGGCTGTGCTTTTTATCTCTTTACCTCTGAAGGGGAAACTGCGGCAGAGAGCCTGGTATATCCTGGAGCATTCCTTCCCTTTGGAGGGGAGAGGTGTTAACCCAGGGCTGCATTCGCAGCAGGAACGGAAGGAACCTCCAACATCTGATGACAAACTCTCCTTGAGGGTGATGCTTTCCGTGGATTCTGGTCCCGCTCAGTGGACTCGCACGTCTGCAGAGCCACAGACGTGTGCCTCCACAGCCACAGGCTGGCTTCCAGCTCTTGCTCGCCACACACCCTCTGCGTAACTGCAGTCCTCCAGCGGGGACACTGTCCACGCAGGTTCCACTTGTCTCTCCCCCATGCACCTGCGGTCTGTGTGGGGCTGGTCTCCCTCTGTACTGTAGGAATCCTGTGCCAATTTTGTTCCAAGTGCCACAGTCATCACACTATGCCATTTTACATCCTCACCGCGTTTATCTCTATCTAAAATTAGGTCATTTGTCTTTCTTACCTAACTAGCACACCAACTCTACGAGAACAAGGGCCTGTCTGTCTCGTGCCCTGTATTTCCCCAGCACTTGGAATAATGAACACCTCCAGTCACCTGAGCCTGCCCACTGAGAAAGGGCTGGCAGTGATCTCATGTGGCCCCTGGTCTACTTCTTCCGCCCCCAATCAACGCCAGTGTATTTCACACCAGGAGGGTGAGAGGGCCCGGGAATGGCTCTCTGCCGGGCACCAGGGAGAGGGGAAGGAGGCACAGCTAGTCCACACGTGCGTTTGGCCACTGAGGTTGGTGGGAAAGTGCTCAGGTAAAAAGACTAAAAAACGAGCAAGCCCCCTAGGAGCTGAAGTTTCCCTTCTGTGGCAGCAAAGTGTGTCTTGCCTGGGGCTTCTGCAGGGCTCGTGCAGACACTGTCTTGCTGGCTAGAGCTTAGAGACACCCGGGCAGATTCTCGGGGCTCCTGGTAGTGCGCAGCATCTGACTGAGGCAGGTCAACCCTGCACACACAAAGGAGGGGCGCAGTTCACGCTTCGTATACTCATCAGTGGCGCTGGGGCTCCCCTGGAGGAAACACTGGTGCTAAACCTTGATTATGCTTTTCCAGGTCTCTGATGAAATGAGAACAGGGCAGCAGCTTTCCGTAAAGCTGACTCTATTTGACTCAAAATGACAGTTCCTTGTTTTTAGAACAGTCCAAATTAAAAAATGCACTGTTCCGTGAATTCTAAAGCTGGGGACCACTCACGTCACTAAGAGGTTATGGTGACCACCAGGAGCCTATCATCATCATCTCTTTTGTTTTCAAATGTATCTTTTGACGTTTACAAGGCATTTACAAGGCTCCTGCACCGGGGAGCCTCCTCTTCCTGTTAGCGGTCACTGGCAGGCATCTCTAAAGAGCCCCGTGTCCTCAGCCCCAAGCTTCCAACCCCGTGGGGAAAGGGGACTCAGCTGCTGAGGTGTGAGGAGAACGGTGACTCCCCAAGAAGTCCACCACCAGTACACGAGGTCGGGAGGGGGGCTGTGGAGGCACGCCATGATGGCCCCGATGCTCACGTACCTGCACCAGGCTGAGTGATCCCCCAGAGCGCAGGGGTGGGTCTCAATTACCACAGCACTCCCTGTGCCTGAAGGGTTGACAGGTACCACCTGGAGGTATCACGACAAAGGTCATATTGTGGACAGGTGAATGTGGATGCACATACAGAAGAAAGAGACCGTCACTGTCTGATGGGACAGGCACGCTGTGGGGGCAGGGACACTCTGGTCAGAACGACAAGCAGACCGAAGGCCCACACTGGAAACTGCTCAGAGAGCAGGACACAGAGACAAGCTGGGTCCTCACAAACTGAGGAGAAATTCCCAGGCCGGGGGTTTAGTCTGACAGGGATGGAGGTGGACGTGGAGGATGGAAGGGCAGTGGCCAGCGGTCCCCAAGCTCTAGGGAAAAGTGAAATGTCAGTCACTTTGTACTGACAGCTCGCACTCTGGGCACGCGCCATGCCGTGTGGTATTCCCAGGGCAGAGGTAACTATTCCTAGCTCACACAGCAGCAAGCGCACGTCCTGTCCTCAAAGCTGCAGCTGGAGCCCAGCGGGGTGGGGCTCTCCTGAGGCACTCAGGTGCCCAGCCCCTGCTTGCCGAGCTACATATCCCGTAGAGGCAGATTGCAGCTCGTCCCAGATTCTATTTCTTCAAATTTCCTCTGTCCATTTTTTCTGCATATTTTGAGTTGTAACCTTCTGTGTCTAGGTGTTTTTGGGGGTGTGGCACTAATATAATTCTAGTGTTTAGTTTTTTTTTTTTTTAGGTTTTTTGAGACAGGGTCTTGCTTTGTGGTTCAGGCTGGCCCTGAGCTCAGCCTCCAACTCACATCACAACAATCCTCCTGCCTCTGCCTCCCTAGTGCTGGGAGTACAGGCGTCAGCCACCATGCCCGGCTCTAGTGTTTAGTTTTGAGAGTATAATTCATTAAAAAACATCTCAGAGGGCCAGAGATTTGGCTCAGTGGCACTACACCTGCCTTGCAAGTAAAGGTCTTGAGTTTGATCCCCAGGACTGGCAAAAAAAAAAAAATCTCACAGAAAGAAAAATTGTTTCTTCTCTCCTGAAGCTGCAGAAAAACAGAAGCTACTGCAGGTTAGAAAGTCAGTTCTGCTGAAGAACTCCAATCTTACCATTCTGTGTGGATGTGGGTGTAAAAATGTACAACTCTGCTCTGTTATCAGTGAGTGAGTACTTTAAGATACTTGGGCTTTAGAGGTTGTTGTGGAATAGAACTTTTAACTTCTGAAAGTTGGTTTTCTTAATTGGTTGCTTCACTTGGTAATTCATTGTTGTCATAGTACAATCTAACACGATGTGCTCAGCTTCAAGATACTGAAAACACGGAGTTTCCAGGATGGCTGGAAGACAGGCCTGGGGCCCCTCCCTTCACCCAGCACAGCAGGACCCGGGGAGATGCCAAACAATTCTTCCTTTATGTGGTTGGGGCTATGACTCATGGCCAGATAATGGGGAGTGGGAAGAGGGGAAGGGGAGGCTGGGACTCCCAG
Source organism: Petromus typicus (assembly GCA_004026965.1). Lineage (NCBI taxonomy): Eukaryota > Metazoa > Chordata > Mammalia > Rodentia > Petromuridae > Petromus > Petromus typicus. Next base: position 41,635 of record PVIR01005011.1, read on the forward strand.
GAGTGGGGCTCTGCAGTCTGACTCCCTGCATGAAACACATCTATATAAGCTATGATTATTACTTGGCTAAGACGATCTCTCTAGTCATTGCTTTATGGCTGATGCAAGATTCGGTTGCTTTTTTTAAATCCTAAGACTAGGTGGGATTAGCATGCAGGTTTTCTAATTTGAGACAATTTTAAGTGGTCAAAATTAAGGAAGAGCAGGGAGTTCCATCCTCCTGAGGAACACTATTTTGAGAGTTAAATCAAACTGCAGCCCACAGCCATGGCTCTGTCTCAGGCTAACTGTGCCCCTCCTGGGGATACCTAGCAATGTTTGGAGCCTTCGGGGTTTTACAACTAGAGTCGGGGCCCTGCTGGCACCTACTGAGTGGAGGCCAGGGATGCTGCTAAACATAAATAGCCTCTGATGCATAAGATGCCCCATGGCAGTATGCCTGGCCCAAGTGCCCGCTGCGAAGGTTCTGAGTGAGAGCCCCCATGGGAAGCTGCTTTTTCCTTCTGACTCAAAGCTTACTGTGCTCCCTAGGGATGCATGGAGCTTGCTGAAAGGACAAGACCCGGAATGTGCGGTTCCCTCCCCACACCAGAGCAGGCCACCCAGTGGGAGGAGCAGACCACCGGGGCAAGGTCCTCTGACACCCTGAAGCCCGGCAAGGCAGGGGTGCAAGCAGCAAGGCCTCCCCTGGTACTGACGCCACAGCAGTGTGGGCCTTTCCTTGAAAGGAAAGGAAAAATGAACCTCCAAATTACCTGTGAACATCAGTACTTCCTTCCCATTTTTGATGGACTTGCTTTTCCTATCTCAACACTGAGAAGTGGAAGGGGCTGTACAGAGAGTTCTGGAACTTCCGACGGGGACTCTAGTGCTGCGGTCATACAGATGGGAATTTCTCAAGGGCTTGGGGAGCTACCGAAGTCAACCCAGATGCAGTTTCCCTAGCAGCACACACCAAAAACCAGGAAATGCTATCTGAAGGCTGTAACGTTTCTTAAATGCAAGGGGGTTTCAGTTTCTAAGACTATCACTAATTCCATAAACCCCATGAGGATTTAAAGGGTCTCCTGAAATTATGCCCCAACTCTTAGCATTTTATTTGTACTGGTACTTTAAGAAAAGATTTTCTGGCTGGAAGAAATTAAAGTACAGGCCTCATTATTGTCTCTAAGAAACCTTGTTTACAAAATAGTCATAATGTGAACATTGTGATCTGCACAGATATAGTGGAGAAGTTAAATTAGTGTTGAGCCAATAAGTCTTACCTGAAAAAGCTCTTCCAAAATAACAACAACTCAGGTTATAAGGACTGGTTCATGAATAAAGTTAAAGATACAGGTACAAATTGAAAAGCTACTTTTAAAAAGAAACAACTTTCTGTACTAAGAACAGGCTTCTCTGATGTAACACAGAGGAAGTAGAGCGCTCTGCACGCAGAGACCCTCAGATGGTACTGTGTGAATTCGGGGCTCCCTCTGGGGCAACAGATTCCATAAAGAAAGCAGGTTTCTGTGGGCATCCTGAAGCCAGGCACTGCGGAGGGCGGCAAGAATCAGGCCCGGACCTAAGAACAGAACCACCCTGCCCTGGCACTTGTGGGTAGGAGGATAGGCCACCAGGAGCTCCTGATTCATTGGAACAAGTCAGCTCTTTTCACAAAGACTGAATTAAAGCAACTTCCTACATTCCCTATGCTTGGCTTACAGATCAAAGAGATAACTCCCTGCATTATTATTCCAGAGTAAGGAAATCCACGCCAGGAAACACAACTAGAGTGTGTGGTACCGTGAGAAACTTGCTATCTTTTTATCATGTTTTCAAAGCCTCAGACAGTATTACTTATTATGGCAGCTTATCCAGTTATTCACTTCCACTAGCTAAGTGGGTTTTTCTTTCTTTTTTTTTTTTTTTAGGTTTTTTTGAGACAGGGTCTCGCTTTTGTGGTTCAGGCTGGCCCTGAGCTCAGCCTCAAACTCACATCACAATCCTCCTGCCTCTGCCTCCCGAGTGCTGGGATCACAGGCGTGAGCCACCACGCCCGGCACTGTGGTATATGGTACTGGTTGCTGCTGGGTGTGGGTCTCCATGCCCAGTATTGTTATGTGGTTACCGGGGAATCGAACCAGGGCCCTTGCGCTTGCAAGACAGGCGCCGGAACCACTGAGCTAACTCCCCGGCCCTAAGTGGGTTTTTTTTTGAGACAGGGTCTCGCTTTGTAGTTCAGGCTGGCCCTGAGCTCAGCCTCCAACTCACATAACAGCAATCCTCCTGCCTCTGCCTCCCGAGTGCTGGGATGACAGGCGTGAGCCACCACACCCTGCACTGTGGTATGTGGTGCTGATTGCTGCTGGGGTGAGTCTCCACACCCAGTGTTGTTATGTGGTTACAGGGGATCAAACCTGGTCCTTGCACTTGCAAGACAGGCACTGGAACCACTGAGCTAAATCTCCAGCCCCCACTAGCTAAGTTTTAAGGTGTCATATTTTGCTGCCAACAGTTAATGTCAAAAACTTAATGTCAAAGATTGCATTATCGCTTAAGGTAAATTTTGTTTTCTGAAATTCTTATTTCTTCTGCACTAGTAGAACGTGGTACTTAGTTAATAGGAAAAGGAAATGAGTGAAGACTGTAGAATAGAGGAGAAAAGACTAGCAGCTCCCGGAGAAGCACAGTGGTCCTCGGGGGCAATCTTCTGTCATGTGGCTGCTGTACCTATGCCAGCCAGGGGACATAGTGGCTCACTACTGGGCACATGATCTTCTTTCCCCCTCATGCTTCGCTGGACCCTCCTGATCTCAGACCACCGTGCAGTCAGTGGGAACCCGGATTCTGCTGGGCCTTGCGCTGTCCGTGTCGGGCCGTTTGGAGAACTACTCCCCCTCCTGGCCAACACGCTCAAAGCTCTCAATGGCTAGTCACCCTTAGTCTGACTAGCCCTTGTGGCAGCTCTGCTCCTGGGGTGCTTGTCCGGTCAGGCTTCCCGCAGCAACAGGGCCTCTGAAGACCGACAGGGAGTCCGAAACCATAGCACCCTAGGATTCCTGGCCAGCCCCACTGTCACCCCAGAGGACCTAACCTCCCACCTCACCGATGTCAGGGACAGACAGGCAGTGTGCCCCAAACTTCCCAGGGTGCTCACCAGCACGTTATGAGTCCCGCTGCCAGTCTGGCTCACACCATGAGAAGAAACCAAGACAAAGAAAGTAGCTTCTCTATGGGGGTGCTGTAAATATATTCAGATTTGTTTTATTCAAGGAAGAAAAATGGCTTTCATGGGAACATTTTAGTAATTTTACGTGCAAATGGTCACACATGACAGCCAGTAAGATTTCTAAAATACTTTTTCTAGATCCAGTGTATGATATTGTAAATAAAGTAGTAAAGCTGTATACATTCATCAGTGCCTTCACTGCTCACAGATCTGCGAACTGGTGCGATCTCTGAAGGACTCAAAAATAACCTGGCCAGGATTCTGCAGAAATGCGAGGCTGGAATCCCTGCTTTCAACAACCAGAGCCTGCAACTCTCACTCCAAACTCCCACTCACGGGCTGAGCAGGCTCGTGAGACTTCTGGTTATTCCTCTGATGACAGGGCACTGATGTACAACACCAACCTGTGTTCTCTCTCGGGAAAGCATGGCCAGAGGGTCCCAACACATTTCATCCTCGTCTGCAAAAAGCCTGTGCAGTGACTGGCTGCACACGGCGGCCCCACAATGTGATCCCACCACAGCCTTCCTGCAAGACAGCCGCCTCACCTGCTGCCTTACTTCTGGAGAAGCTCAGCTTTTCTCGATGCACAGGGCCAGCTAATCTGCTTCCCACTGACATGGGATGCCACCTCACACAAGCACAGGAAAGTCCTTGGCACCTGGGGCCACTCAGAAGGCACTCTGTTCTGACCATAACCTACTAAGAGGCAAAACTCAACGTGAATTTCTAGAGTGTCAGTGGCCATTCGATGCTCGGAATTCCATTTTGCAGGTATGGATGAGAACTGTTCCCAAGAAGCCCAGTTCCTGGCTCACTATTCTAGCTCGCTGCCTCTTATGGAAACAGTTGCTTTTGTCCTCACTCTGTAGCGCCGGGCTGGGCCCTGGTCTTCTTGGCGCTGGTGCTGGTACCACAGCCCCAGGGGACTGGTCAAACCTTTTGGTCAGAAATGACCTGATCACTTTTTTGGTGGAAAATGGTTTCCCACTTGCAAGCTGCCCCACCATGCAGAGGTGACGAGGACAGTGTGTCCTACAAAAGGGTTCCTCTTCCTAAGAGTGACAGGCAGGCCAAAATGGGGTGCAGCGGTGGGGCTGAGGGCCAGAAGCTGCTCTCATCGCTGCACTCTGTGATCTGGTCACAGGGACGTGAGCAAAAAGCAAGATGACTCGCCCTCAGACTGACTCTGTTTGGGAAGGACACACAGTAACCTCTGCTACATTCTTGTCTTTGGGCGCATAAAACTAAAGTATTATTATTCTCAATGTCCAAGACCTGAATATTTGTAAAAAGTGGATCTGCCCCCGCACTCCACGAGCCACAGAGGGAGAAATAATGGTGGGGCTGCATGTGTGTGACAGCTGGAGAAGAAGAGCTTAAAAAAAAAAGCCTCCGTCAACATTCAGGACATTCGAGAAATCAGGGTAGGAGCTGTCAGAAATACAGAGTTGCAGGACACTGCAAGGCAAAGAGAACTTGCTCTTAGGAAACCAGCGCTTCTAAGCAGATTCTATGTTCCTGTGAGTGTAAGGCCACCGGTTTCTGGGGCACACATGCGATTTTAGGACAGACAGTATTGTAACAATATGAGCAATTATGATTTCTAGGTAGAGACTCATGCCTGAGCCACGTTACCTAAGAAAACAGGCTTACCAGGGTGCCTTGTACATCCGCCTAGCCCAGCAGCACCCAAGAAGGGCAGAGGACGCACTTGCATCAGGCCAGGATCTGAGGGGTAGAGGACAACGCATCTCATGCAGACCTAAATTTCATATCCTAGCCTCTGGCAAAGAGGAGAAAGAGGAAATTTGTAGAAACAAGTACTGCACACTTCACTGCAGGTTACCACCCTACCTGCCCCATCTAGGCATCTTGGTGCTTCTCTTTGGTGCTGCACGGTGGCATTCCACTGCTGAGTCCTGAGAAGTCACCAGAATGAAGACTCTCAGTATCAAGGAAAGACCTTTCTCCCCCCTCCTGCACAGCCGCAGGGGAGGAGCCGCCTCTCTCTCAAGTCATTCTGATTCATTCTGTGCCTCACCTGCTGCCTGACCTCCCTAAGCGGGATGATCACACAAGGTCACTCTCCAGGGTCGCCCTGTGCAGAGTCACACATGATTTTCAGATGAACAGAGAAGTCTGTGACAGCCACGTGAGGCCTTCGGGGAAGCTTTGAAAGGTAACCTCTCACCTCTCCAAAGGCTCCTTTTCATCTGGCTGCCTTACTTGATCATTTGCTGTCCTGGTAATTATATTTAAAGTTGCATCTGTGACTTTTTCCCCCTGAAGGAATACATACTTCCTAACATTTTTTCTTTCATTTTTGTTTTAGTTTTTTGAGACAGGGTCTTGCTTTGTACTTCGGCTGGTCCTGAACTCAGCCTGTCTGAGCCTCTGCCTCCCGTCTCTGCCTGTCGAGGGCTGGGATTACAGGCGTGAGCCACCACGCCCGGGCATTGTGGTATGTGGTTACTGGGATGGAATCCGGGACCCCCCTCCCCCCTTGCACCTGCAAGACAGGCACTGGAACCACTGAGAAATATCCCTGCCCCAAGATTTTCTTATTTTCCTTTTTGGTTGGCCAGAAAAATTTGATTTTGTCTTTTTTTGCTTCATGTATACCACCATATAAATTAAGTTCTCCTTCTTCAGACAAACTTTGGGATCAGTTAGCTTATCACATCTAAATTCAGTTGATGGGTGGCAGGCACAAAAGCATGAAAAAAAAAATCTGTTAAAAAACAGAAGAGAGGAACTATTTTAAGAAGTGCTTTAGGCCCAGTGTGGTGGTGCATGCCTGTAGTCTCAGCACTGAAACAAGAGGATCACTGTGAGTTGAAGGTTAGCTTGGGCTACATACATGGTGAGTTCAAGGCCAGCCTGAACTACACAGCAAGATCCTATCTCAAAACAAAAACAGTCAAGTACACATATACATTAATTCAGATTTTTTTTTTTTTTGCTTTAACTCCCTCACGAATTGGAGAGGCCAGGCAAGCAACAAACTCCACTGGCCTCCTTAGCGTCTTGCTCTAGTTCAGTCCTGGCATCTGGGGACTCTAGTGCTCACAGGAACTGCTCTGCAGCTTGGCCACAGCCGAGTCTTCATCCCACTGACCCACTTAATCCATGCATGAGACAGACAAGCAGTGGCCTAGTCTATGTTATTCCTACTGTTGACAAATCCGTCCTTCCCAAGATTGGTCTGGCATGAACAACGTCCACTTTTTTCTTCTTCAAACACAAAGCTCTCATTTACCTCATTTTTTCAGTTCACTGTGATCTCATTTCTCAGCTTTGTTTTACTCTTTGCTGCTAGCATGCACTTAAAAACCATGCAGATGTATTGAAAAAAATTCCATGCATCTTACGGTGCGGGGGTGGGGGTGAGGGTAGGGATGACTGGACTCTTGCTATGACACTCACGTTATATTTGAGCAATATAAGAAACTAAAATGCAGAGCAAGCACAAGACTCATCCCTTAATAGTATCTTTTAAAAATTATTCCAAGCTAAAAAAACAAAACAAAACTGTGTACCTACATAACTTGGTGATTCAAAAAACGACATCATTTTGTAAAAGATCTGCTTAAACAACAACCACCGAACCCCTCTGCTTGCCTTCCCAGAAAAAATTATTTTCCTGTCTATTAAATGTTTATTGAAGAAAATAAGAAAACAAACGAAGAAACACAAAAACACATTTTTAAAATGAGCCTCTGAGATAACACATTGAATGTAAGAGTGCTCTATTACTCAGAAAGGCGCCTGCTAATGCAAAGCAGGACCAGAATCTGCTCTGACCAGGCAGATGACCTGGTACAAACCTCTGACGCTTCACGTAGGGATCAGGGGATGTTACTATGCCCATGCTGCAGAAGCCAGCACAAGAACTAAAAACCAGAGCAAAAAGGGAAATGCACCGGTCCGTGAGTGGAGCTGCCACCCAACCCAGCTGCCAGCACACCTAGAAGCACTCTGGGACATCACTTGGGAAGGTCCAGGCCAAGTGAGGGATGAGCCCCCACGAAGGCGCAGTCTGAAGCTCTAATCCCGGACAACTTTTGCATTTATATCAGTATTATTTATATCAATTATTTATATCAATAAAAGTATGCTGTCTCCTCTTCTGCACTCGGGCATCACGCTAATAAAACATTTTTGCCGCTCAACACGCCTTTTAAACATACGAAGGCCATCAGCTCCATTCACTTTCCTGTCCAAATACTCCTAAGGTGCAACGTAAAAACTGGAGATGGAAAAACTGCTGTCACAAAGCTGGTGCTGACCTCCTCCCCTCTGCCTCAAACGTCTACTCAGCACCACTGTGGATGGGGGGGGGCACACGCAGGTGCAGGCCACCGCCCTTGCAGAAACGCAAATCACTAGAGACAAACAATCCTCATTAATAAACATGGATGATCACTGCGCAGCAGGATCTCGCTATGCTTGTTCTAGGCAGAAGAAAATGGACCCATGTGTTTTACCAGAAATATGAGAACTTGCATTATAAGGACTCTTAAATGCCTCAAGTTCTATTCTATCATCCAGACTGATGCAAATGCACCTCAACTGAGTGCAGAGATTAAAATCAATTTTCAGTTTATATTCGATAACAATCAAGAACTCCAAATGAATGATCTGTGTGAGTAAAGGAATTCATTTTCTTCTTTAAAACATTCCACAATACCATTATCTAATTCCTGAAAAACCTGTTTGTTAGACTGATACATTTAAATGTGTTACAGTTAAAGGTCTGGTGCACACAGATAACTGTCTTATACTATAAATTGCATATCCACCTAAACTAGAAACTACACTTAGTAATTATACTATGCTGCAGAGAACCTATAAAATCTAAGGTGTTTCTGTAGTGTTTATGTTGCACGCATGTATACAAAGTCATAAGTCTTCAAGCCTTCTTCTAAACTTATTTGAAATAGCCATTTAGTTGAACAGTTAGCCAAAAGAAATACAGAGATTTCACATTATTGGAGGAAAAAGTCGCTCAAAGAGCATTTTTCCCCCTTTATACCTCAATGGCGAGAAAATTCTGGAAAACACCTGACTGTGCAAAAGGGAAAAAAAAGTTATTGAATAAAAGAAACCGTGTTCCTTCAATTCCAAACGTAGCAGTTTTGGAACGGCAATTCCAGCTTTAACTCTTACAGGTTTCTGGAAATGCGCAATCTAGTATTTGTAGCCTGGGAATTGGTATTTTGTTACAAAACAGACAACTGCCACCTAGCTTCCAGAGCGCAGATGTTATTTTCTCTTAGGCCTCCTCAACTTTCATTAGCGGACTCGATCATACTGCTCAATATACCAAAGCTTGAAATTAAACAAACCAGGTCAGCATGAAAACGCAAGTTAGGGAAACTCACTGTAGGGAACGGCAGCTCCGCGGGCAACCCGGGAGCTCTGCGCATCTATGCCTTACCCTCCGTTTCAGGAATCACCAGCAAACCCTTAACCAGGCTAAAACTCGAGCCCACATGCAAGCTTCGGTAAGGGGCAATAGGTAGAGAGAGGACTTACACAGAGTTACCGGGTCGCAGGGGCGTGCAGCTCGTCGGGGAGGCCTCTCGCCCGCCAGGTGGCAGGTGGCAGGAGGCAGGTGGCAGGCGGCAGGCGGCAGGCGCTGCGCAGCCGGACGCCTCCGCCCGCAGCGCCCAGTCCGGCGGCCAGGCCGGGCTCCCGCACCTGCAATGCGGCTCCCCTCCACCCCGCGTCCCGCCCGCGGCCTCGCCTCCCCCAGCGCCGCACCCTGCTAGGCCGCCCTCTCTCCACTCGTCCCCCGGGCCGTCTCGGCAAGCGGCCCAGGGCTTCCCCAAGCTCGCACACTAGCCAGGACCCCTCCTCTAGCGCGCAGCGCTCATTTGGAAGCTGGTACGCGAGCTCGGTCCCAGCCGGGTCGCCAGGTGAGCGGGGCTGGACTCGCGCGCTCGGGCCCCGCCTCACCTGCACCGTGGCCGTCCGGTCCCTCGGGCGGCTCCCGGCTCGGCGCGGTGCTCTCGGCGGGCGGGCGTCGGGAGGAGCCCGCGGCCCTTGGGCGGGGGCCGAGCCAGGTCAGTGGGCGCCGCCCGGCGGGCGCATCCCGCCGGCTCCCTGCGAGCGCCCGGCGCGGTGCACGCTGGGAGCCGGCGGCAAGGCTTGGCGGCGCTGACCCGGAGGGCGGGAGCGGCGCCGACGCGGCGGCGGGTCTCTGTGTGCGGGGCGGGGCGGAGGAGCCGATCGATGCTCCTTCCGCGGGGAGGGGGCGACGTCCCGCCGTCTCTAGCTGGGGCGGGGCGGGGACGACGACGCAGTACAGGGGAGGGTCCGGAGGGTGGGACGCAGGCGCACCGCTCAGGTGCGGCGCACTGCGGTTGCCCCGGGTAACGCGGGCAGAGGGCGTGGGGGGGCGTTGGGGGAGGCGAGCGAGAGCGCGCGCGCGCGCGCCCCGGCGGTGGGGGCGGGGCCCGGACATCTCGATGCGCATGCGTGCGGCCAGAGCGCGACACCTCCCTCCCCGTCCTCCCGGCACGCCGGCCTCTCGCGTGCGCACGCGCGCCGTCCCCTGGAGGCGTCTGGGTGTGCGGAGGGCGCGCGCGCGCGCGGCTCGGAGGCGCACCTGTGAGGTGTCCCCGGAGGAGAGGGCGGGTGGGCGCGTAGAGCCCTCGGCCTGGGGCGCTCGCACCCCACGCTTGGAGTGAGTTCCGCGACTGAGTCGGAGTCTCGGTGTTTTCTCTCCTGGGTGGGGGTGGGGGGAGCGGGCCGGGGGCTGGAAGGCGGCGGAGTAGGTTAAAGAAAACAACCCATCACTCAGGACGGGCCTCGAGCCGCGGCGGCCCTCGGGGACTGCGGGGACTAAGGTCAGAGCGCCGACTCTCAGCCGGGCGGCCTCAGAGCCGGTGCAGGCCGAGTACCTAGCCGACCCCGGGCCTCGGGAGGCCGCGGGCCCGCGGCGCGGCTACGGGCACGGGGGACGGGCACGGACGGCGGCGGCGCGAGGCCGCGGTGGGCAGCTCACGGTGTGAGGCCGGGCGGAGGCCGCGGGCGACGGGCCCTGGTCGGCCCATTGTTTTCTGAGCGCCGGGGAAGGGGAGTGCGGCGGCCCCGGGGCTGGCGACCGCCCTTGGAGCGGTTCCAGGCGGGTCCCGGGAGGGCGGTGAGGGACGGCGCCAGGGTGCTGTGGGCTGCCGTTGCAGCGGGCGCTGCTGTATGTTTTCCAGCGCCTTCGTCGGGGCGGAGGCCGCCGAGCATCCTGCCCAGGTGATGAGGGACGATCCGCGCGCCCAGCGCACGGGGCTGCCGCCACCGGACGCCTCCATTGTTTGACCACAACAAGGGCCAGGCGCTCCCAGGTAAACTGGCCGGCGGGCGAGCTCCTGCACTCCCAGCCAGGGGCGTTTTCTCCTCCCCGCGACTTGCCTGCAGTTTCTTTGCTGTCCCCTCCACTTACTAACTCAGTAGATCTGCCCCCGACCCCCTAGACGTCTTCCCTTCCAGATTAGCCGCCTGTATGTCTGCCAGATCATCTCCTTTCCGTCAGAACTCAGCTCCTTTGTGAGACCTTTCTTGTCCAACTCCAACAACTCGATCTCACGAGGAGGAGCCTGCTCTGCGCACTGTTCGAGTTGGTAGTTTTGCTTATTGGCTGTCTTGTTGCAACAAAGAAGACCCGCTGTTGCAAAAAAATAATAATAAAACATTTTCAAGCTATTGCCTTCTGTAAGGAAGGTTTTGTAACGTTTAAACAGTTAATCGTTTTAACAAGATTGGACTCTTAATGTGTTTTGTCTCCTTTTTCTAGAGGGTGCCCTTCCTTTGTAGATGCATGGCTTTCAGAGCAGAAAAATGACCTTGTTCAACCTACAGGTTACTTTAAAAATTAAAAATTAGTATTAGATTCGTAGAGCTGAACATTTTCCTCGTAAATACAAATGTATCACAGAGGTGGTGAAAGTCTATCAGCTATCAACCTGTCTCCAAGGACTTTCATGTGTGTGGTGTGACCTAATAGAGGTTTTAAAATACTTTTATATGGTACTTTAACATCTTGGACTGTTTTAACAAGTACTAGCCAAGTAGTTCTCTTTCAGTGTTAGCATATAGTGCTGTAATTCATTTTTAAGAACTGCTGTATCATGTTGCATAGTTTGGGTAGGCTGTAGTTGAGCCATTTCCCAGGTTGATGACAATTTAAGGTTTAACATTAAAACAAGTTTGTTGGGTGGTGGTGGTTCTCTGATGAAGCGAAATTTTAGTGGAGGAGCATAAGTCCTTACTAATTACAGAGATCAGGCGTTTATGATGGAAGTGCTCTCTGGTTAAGAATTTACGTGTGGGAACTTCCATCTTCCCCTGGGGTGGTTATGAGTGTATGCTTACAAGGCCTGTGACCTTGGGGAGGACATTAATCACTCCCAGCCTCAGTTTCTGTAAAAGGTACTAATACCTGCTGTCTGCTCCACAGTGATACCATGTGAAAGTGCTTTATAAAATGGGAGGTAGTTTTAAAAAATAAAAAGGACTAGCCTTATTAGCCTTTGTGATCAAAAGTTGTTCGTTTGCAATATACTTTGTACTTGGTTCATCAAATGTGTCACAGAATACTAGAAATAGTTAATTCTGAGTGCTTTTATATTTGTGGTTTTTCTAGCAGTTTTTATCAGATATACTAGCAACTTCCCAAAGAATATTTTGTAAAGCATGTTGTGCTTTTTTTTACATACATCAAAAAGAAGCACATAAATTAGTTGACTATAGATTGACTTTTCAGCGAATTGCATACTGGATGAAAATTTTAATATCTAAATAAAATTTACTTCCCTGTGATGTAAGTTGTATATGTATTTTTCTGTGGCAGTAACAGATTCAGATTAGTTTTTATGTCCCTTCAGGGAAAATGGAATCCTCTTGAGTTTGTAGGCAGTGTCAGAAATTTTACCAGTTTACCAGCTGAGGAAATGATGTGGTGATGGGTAACATGTTAAGGAATAAGAAATACAGTGAAGGGTTTGTAGGGGTCTTGTTGTTGCTGTTGAGATGTGTGTGTGTCTGTAGCGTGGTGTGGCCAGCAACCTGTTCCTGTTTCTCAGAGTCTGTAGTCTGTGGGGCGAATGAGAAATGCGTATGCAACTGCTGGTCTCATCACAAGCTGTAGATCTGCTGAGGAAGTGCTGTAAGAATATGAAGTTAGGGACCACGTTAGTGATGAGAAAGAGGGTGCTCAAAACGACTTAAATGCAAAAGTAAGATTTGAAGAGTGGTAGGTGTGGGTGTCGAGTAAAGTAGGGTAATTTTCCAGGCAGAGGGGCAGTGTGTGGGAAGGTCCCGCAGGGAGAAAATTTTGCCCATTCCAGGAATTGAAGGAACACTGGCGGGGTGATGTGAGTAAGGGGAAGTCTGGCCAGCCTGGGGCCAGGTCGCGTAGGGTTTAGCAGGGCAGGTTGGGGGTGTTGAGTATTAGTCGAGTGAAATGGGAAACCATTATGAAGGTTGGGTTTTAAGCAGGGAAGTGACCTAATCAGATTTACATTTTTTAAACAACCACTGGAGTTGGCACTTGGAGAACGGGGAGGTGGGTGGAGAGTGGGGAGCAAGTGGGCTACTTCCTAGGCTGTCTAGGGGAGACGTGGGCTGTGCATTGGGGTTCACAGTGAATTCACACAACCGACTATAAACTTAAAACCTATGTTTGATTTTATTTAATTTTTATTTTCGAGACAGTCTTACTGTGTAGTTCAGGCTGGTCTTGAACTCAACTGTGTAGCCCAGGCTGGCTTCAAACTCATTGTGATCCTCATGCCTCAGCCTCCTGAGTGCTAGGATGACAGGCATGTGCCACTGTGTCTTGCTCAAAATGATTTTTTTTTTAATTCTCTTTTTTTACTTTAAAAAGGTAGGCCTGATAAAAGTAGGAAAAATACAGAGTTTTTCAATGAAAAAATGCAAACTAAGTTTAAACTAGTTGTCTACATTATACTTAACAGAAAAGTATCAAGATGAAGTTAAAAATTGAAACATTATTTAACATAGTTTTTTTTGGTAAGTTTTGATACAGCTGTAACATGTAAGAGTGAAGTAAGGATCTCAAATGAAAAATATTTGTAGATGCTATTGACTACAAAGAATAACAAAAAATGATTAGACAAGAATATTGATGAAGTGATGGGGCATGTGATGCATGTATAAAATTCATGGTTTTCTGAATACCAAATAAAACTTTGCAGAAAATAAAATGAAAGAAACAAAATAGGAAACTGGCTTTGACCACATAACAAAAAAACTTAAAACCTGTAGGTTTAGCCTTGAAATGAGTATGTTCTACATGGAGGAGATCATAAAATATTTCAAGTGTTCTGAAAGAATGCCCTTAATATAAAGAGAAGCCGTGTTTCTAGATGTGATATTTAAATGTTACAGAGCTGTCCCTTTCTCACTGAACCTGACAGTAAATAGAGTTTGTAGTTTGGGAGGAGAGCACTAGAAATTAATCACAACTGCTGGTTGAGTCACCGGCTGTAGTATGGTGAGACAGATAATACTCAAATAGACTTTAAAGCCATGTTCACTAAAATGGTTCCCCTGGCTGCAGGGTAGCTGTAAAACAGGTCACTGGAATCCGTGCTGCCCCCATAAGTAAGCTGTTTTATATGGTGAGGTGATACATGCTAAGTCATCACGAATGCCGCCAAGTCTGAGAATGCTGAAGTCAGAAACGTAAACATCTGGAACGGAGAGTTCTGCGTGCTTAGCATGGGTTTTGAAGCTAGTCGTACCTCACTAGAATCTTGTAGGGAAAATAATTCCAGCCTTATAGGAGCTTTTAGAATGAGGCATAAAGGCCCTGGCACCTGCAGGCCACTCAAATCTGATATTGCTACTATTAAAAGAAAGGGAGAGGGTCCGAGGATTTAGCTCAGAAAATAATGTTCAAAAAGTATGTATTATAGATTACATAAAAATTTAAAACTAAAGGAAAGGGGGAACAAAACCCTGCAGTTAAAAGCCAAACCTTAAAGTCAGGAACCTGTGACAAATGATAAGCAAAGAGTTAATGTCTATAATATATAAAGAGCTTATATAATGCCTGACTGGTAAATTATGAGTAGTTACTCTTCTGTTCTCAATAGCAACAAAACTAGAAAGCATTGATGACTAAACCATAAATGTATGGTTAAGTTTTTTACCCAGATGATTTAAGTTAAATAAATGAGTAAATATTTCAAGGGACTCTCTAGTGTCTTACAGAAAAACAGTTAATATGAATGGTGTGTACTTATTGCAGTCTCATTTGTCATGAGGAAAAAGTGAAGGTAACCACAGTAGAGTTTGTGCTATGGAATGTTAGGTCGGGTTTTATTTATTTATTTATTTTTCATACTAGCGATCAAACTCAGGACTTTGCTTGCCAGGCAGGTGCAGTGTCACTGAGCTAAATTCCCGTTAGGTCGCTTTTAAGGAGTAAGGGAGACTTGCTTGTATTAGTGTAGCCTGGACAGATGGATGTCTGTGATATACTGTCGAGCCCAAAAAGCAGCTTAATATCTTTTCCCTTTTTTGATAAGAAACAAAAAAAAAAAAATCATGTGTGTATGTTTCAGTGAAAGTAGAAAAAAAATCCTAGAAGATTAGCGAGAAAACACTTGCTTGTAAGGGAAAAGCATGGAAGAGGAGGGTTTCTATTTCGTATGTTTTTGTATTGTTTCAGTGATTTTTTAAATGAGGATCACTTTGTAGGAAAGATGTTACAGTTTTTCACCAGTTTAGTGCAAATGTAAATGTAGAATAAAAAGTTTTAGTTCTTCATACTTTTTAAATATATCCTTTTAAGGTACAGTAAAAATAATACTGTTAAATTGGTCATATATACATATATGTATGTATGTATGTATGTATGTATGTATTGAAATTCTAAAATAAATTATTTCCTAACATAGCAATATGTAGGAATTATTAGTAGAGTATTTTGGGGTATGGGAAAAAAAGCTTATGAACAGATGTATATTGTAGAATTATTTTAAAGATTTGCAGAATAGTTGATACATCCATTAAAATAAAAGTGACTAAAAATAATTTTTTTGTGTATGTGAAAAGGACTTTAAAGAAACAAAACATCAAACTAATGCCTCAAAAATGTCTCTGCCTTATAAGTAATTAAAGAGATGCAACCAGTAATGTCTTGTCATCTCACAGTTATTAAGCTATAAAAAATACGTGTGTTGCTGGGAATTTACCTCAAGTGGTACCTGTCTACCTTGGAAGCACAAGGGCCAGAGTTTGATCCCTGGTACTGCAAAAAATACAAGCCAACAAATAAACAAAACAAAAAACAAACCCAAAACATGTTACATAAAACTCAGTGCTTTTGCAGTCCTGAGGGCCGCACATCTGAGCAGAGCTGTTGGAAACCAAGTGGCGTGGTCACCTCGGAGTCCACAGATTTCACAGCTCAGGAGGCCCAGGCCATGGATGGTACCAAACTATTTACTGTTTTTCCTTATACATTCTTAGCTATTGAGAAATTAGTCATATTCAGAGATTGGCAACAACAACTAATAACGACAGAGCAATTACAACAATGTACTGTAGTTACTTAAAACATAAGAAGTGTGTATTTCTAGAATTTTTCCATTTAAGATTTTCAAACCACAGTTGGTTGCAAGTAACTGAGCCAGGGAACATGAAGCTGCAGATGAGGACAACTGTCGGGTGGGTTGTGAGCATCCCTGACGATGATCAAGACGGGGTGGTGGCCCTGTCCTCAGAACGCGTGGGATGCAACAGATAAAATCCTGGCCAGTCTCAGGATCCAGTTAGGCGGGTTAGGGAAAGAGTGATCTAACGTCCCATGCTGGCGAGGCCGCTGCTGCTGCACCGCGCTCCTGCTCTGTCCTCAGCCCACCCTGTCCTCTGGGCTGGGCTGGCTTCCTACTGGGCCACTAAAAATGTTTATGGAGAAAATATATTAAAATGCTTCTGACGGTCCAGTGGAAGAAAATCAAGATAAACAATTGCTATGTGATACAATTTTTTAAAATCCCCAAACTTTGTTAAAACCTATGGGTGGGAATGCCAGGTGTGGTGGCTCACACGTGTAATCCCAGCACACTGGAGACAGAGGCAGGAGGATTGCTGTGAGTTCGATGCTTGTCTGGGCTACATAGTGAGCTCAGGGCCAGCTTCAATGACAAAGCAAGACCCTGTCTTTAAAAAGAAAGAAAAGAAAGAGAGAAAGAAAACCTATGGATGGGAAACATATAGAAGAAAGTGGATAGCATCTTAAGAATTACTTCAGGTGGTCCGGGGAGTTAGCTCAGTGGTTCCAGCGCCTGTCTTGCAAGTGCAAGGACCCAGGTTTGATCCCCGGTAACCACATACCATACTGGGTGTGGAGACTCAGGCCGAGCAGCAACCAGTACCACATACCACAGTGCCGGGCGTGGTGGCTCACGCCTGTAATCCCAGCACTCGGGAGGCAAAGGCAGGAGGATTGCTGGGATGTGAGTTTGAGGCTGAGCTCAGGGCCAGCTTCAACTACAAAGCGAGACCCTGTCTCATAACAACAAAAAAAAAGAATTACTTCAGGTGGTAGGATGTTGGGTGAATTTAATCTGCCTTTTTATATTTACGAATATATATGTTACATAGTGGGATGTTGAATTTTACAAAGTATATCTGAAACATATGTTAGCTACATGACAGATAGATGTGTGTACTAAGGAAACAACACATAGGTAAATTTTAAAATTGCACTGAGAGTGAGGGGGACCCATTGAAAAGTTTTGACTGTGTTAAGAATACTCCATTTTACATTTCAGAAAGATGCTGTTAGAGTGAATAATTGATAGAGAAGCAGGACTTTGGGGGGATGGTGGGAGCCAGAGTTAAAGCTGAGAAAATTGAGGTAGAAGGTTATGGTTTAAAAGGAGCTGGGTGGGTAATGCCCTGGTTTCTGGCTTGGGCATTGGAGGGCACACTCACCACAGCTGGGGTTATGCCAGGCCTCTGTGAGGAGATGGTGGATTCGGATTTGGACAAACTGAATTTGAAGAACTTAGAGGATGTGAAACTGTTCTTGAAAAGGGTTTATGAAGAGTAACTTTATAGTACACATATGTTCTTGGCTGTGCAAACAGTTGGGTGCAGTGCTCATTTTTGAAGTCATCGCTTCCAGGTGGTCAGTTTTTCCAGACGTACGATTATGTATTAGTAAATTAGATTGGGACGTATCAGTCCTGTTTCCCTGCTCTGTGTCTCAGATGAAGTCATTGAAGACAGCATAGTCCCGGCTTTGGGTGATACTGGATTGTCTTCAGATCTGCTGGGCTAGACCGCCTGTTTGAGCAGGTGCCGGAGACTTCTTTGGGTGCTTGTATCTAGCTGTCCATCATCTTCCTGTCACAGTACTTCCCTGCTGATTGGAGTGATTTGTGCGGATGTGAACTGCTCGCTTTCCCAGAGAGGTGGCCAGGAAATAGGCAGAGTGGAGCCAGAGTCCCGTTTCCATCCAGGTTGCCTGTCTGGCCTTGAGTCTGCATAGAGACTTTGGGGTCTTCACCGTCCCCACCACATGGCTGGGAGTGGGTGAGCACAGGTAGAGCAGGGGATGCTGGGTAGCTCGAAGGCCAAGGTGGGAGAAGGTCCAGTCCAGGAGGGCCTGCCTGCAAAGGAACGGAAGGATTCAGTAGGGAGGAAGAGGAGACTTGGTTGCAAGGCCCCTCCTCGTCTTTTTCTGTTACTGAGAATTGAACCTAGTGCTTCTGATGTGCTGGGCCAGTGCTTGACTACTGAGCTATATTACCCAGCCCACTTTATTTGATAGCATTTTGTTTTGCTTACTTTATATTCCTTTAGACAAGGTCTTGTTAGGTTTTCCAGGCTTTCTTCAAACTTGGAGTCCTGCCTCAGCTGCTTTTCTGCTGGTAGTAGTGGTTTGAGGTAGGATCTTGTTACGTGGTCCAGGCTGGCCTCACGTTTGCAGTCCTTCTGTCCCAGCTGAGCCCCTTTGAAAGGCTGTAAGTGCAAGGACTTTTAAGTGGTACAGCCCCGATTCTGAGGGTGCTTCTTGGCTGAGCCCAGGAGGGTCTGAGTGAGCATAGCTGTGCTCAGATCTCCCGTTTCCTGCCCTTCTGCTCTTCTCTCGGGGTACGGCCCTGTGGGCCTCACAAGGCTGTTGGTCAGTCGCCCCTACCAGCCCTCTTCCTAGACGGTCTTTGCATTCAGCAGTGCCCTGAGTGGTCGGCTCAGTCGAGCTCCTGTGCTCCCTGCTCTCGTGCTCACCATTTGGGGCCCCGGGGCACAGTTGCCTTTCGTGTGCCAGGCCAGAAGGAGTGACGTGAGGGTGCTCAGGGGGCAGCTGTCAGGAGAAGGACATTTTAAGGGGGGCAGAACAGAAGTAGTGTTTTTTTAAGTTATTTTAAATTTTATTTAGTAATTTTATTTTAGTAAATTTTATTTTAGTAATTTTAAATGGCCCTGGGATGTGATGAAGGGGTCAGAAGTAAAAGTAGATCTTGCAGGTGGAAGCCATTTAGCCCAGACTTGAAGTAGTGCCACAGCGAGACCCTGGGAGACTCATGCCCGGTGACTGGTGGAGACGGCAGTGCTCATTGCACAGGCAGCGGAAGAAGAGGTTTTAGAAGACATTGGTAGATGTAGCAAAAGCATTGAAAGTTTAATACTAAGACAGTGTAATTTGTCCTGCTTTCTGACACTAAAGCACTCCTATACTTCTGTCCTAACTGGAACATGCAGTGCCTCTTGTGTTACCTGATATATTAAAAGAAATTCAGGAAAGCTATTCTAGAGCTTATTTATTATTTATGGGCCTGCAAGTTCATAAAATAATCATAGCTTATTTCCACGTCTTCTTGCAGTGTGTTCCACGATACTGTGACAGCCTCTTAGGGAACCCTTGCAGCCAGAGCAAAACTCTGTTCCAGAAATGATAAATTTATTTTCTTAGGTTAACAATAAAACAGTGAAAAGAATTGGAACTTATTCTGCTGAGTTCATGCCAGTCTGTCCCCCTGGGTGTTAAAATCGTTTGTGGATGTTCAGATAGCTTTGTGACGGACTAGGAGAGTATTTCACTGGTTGGGGTACTCACACCTGCCAGAAAGCCTAGCGGGGCTCTCGCCAACCAGTGCTCACTCACCTCTTTCTGTGTCTCTGTATCAGCCAGGATGAGGGCCTTGCAGTGAGGTCCAGGTTCACAGTCCAGACCGGGGACCTGTTCAGAGCAGCTTTTTCCCATTTTCGTGATGTGTGGCTCCTAGTTAGTGGTAGTGACCCAGTATGGGTCATCTCCTGTCCCCAGCGCTCAGTGCAAGCATCCAGACCAGTCTCTGAGTGGTTCAGGTCCTGTGGCTTTTGTCCCAGCAGAGTGAGAGCCAGGGTGGGAAGGTTGAACTCAGCGTGGATGAGCTGAGCTGAGCTGGGAGCGGATGGGGTGAGTTGAGAGAGTGGAGGGAGTTCTTGCAGACAGAGTCGCAGAGGCCCCAGAGCTTGCCAGCTGCCCAGGTGTGCAGGGTTTTCCCAGCAAGGGCAGAACCGAGGCCAGGGAGCCACAGAGCCAAAGCAGTGTAGCCGGCAGTGTTCAGCGCAATGCGGAGATGGTGTCCGTGGGTCACACAAGAAGTTGCTGGCGCTGGAAAGAGTGGGATGTCCATGCAGTGGGGGGTGGAGTGGAAGGAATCAGGAAAATGGGGACTGTGGGGAGGAAAGTACACAGCAGCTAGAGAGGGAGTAGGACTGAGTGTGGTTGCTCTTTAATCTTTTGCATTATGTTTAATTGCTGAAGAGAAGAAAGCCAGGGAGAGTGTGGAAAGAGACACGAGGGTGAAGGCGAACGAGAGAGTGGGCTCTGGCCACCCTTGCTGGGAGCTGGAGGGAAGTGCTGGCCTCGATGCTCCCCTGTAGGGGAGAAGTGACTTTCAGTTTGCTGTGGACGATGGGGATGTTGCTGCCGGCGGCTGGAGATACAGGTTTGAAAGCAAGACTGATGGATGTGAGGGCGTAGCGTTCTCACTGTGCCTTAGTGTCGTCTTTGCTGAGCCATAGTGGAGTTGAACACACTTCTGGAAGGAGCAAAAAGCAGGATAAAAGCGCTGGGCAAGGCCAGAGAAGAGGGGGGACCGAGGAGTGTGTGAATAAACCCAGAGTCCCAGAGTCCTCCCAGGGTAGGGCAAGAGGAGCAGCCTGGAGACTGAGGGAGGGAAGTAGCCACGGCTGAGAACGGCAGGGGAGAGGGCTCAGGGTGGGACTGAGCAGATGGCAAGCGCGCCTGTGTGCACACCCTGCTGGCCAGGCTGCTGTCCGAGGCCAGGAAAGGATGCTGCTTCGGTGTGTTTTACAGCATCATCTCAGGTGTAAGTGTCCTGAGTTTCTTCCTGCTTCTTTCAGGTTAGGAGCTAACTGCCCAACGGAGGAGAGTGTTTAGGCTTTTGGGACAGTGGAGGGAGTTCTTGCAGAAGGAGGAGAGTAGATTTATATTCTGGCACATGTGGAAAGGTAAATCCTCTGGATGTATAGGATTATGTACTACCTTAAATGACATTTAATTTTTTTGGTAAAACTAACCAGATAGCTAACAAAAGTTAGTTGGCTTGGGCCGGGGATTTAGCTCAGTGGTTCTGGCACCTGCCGTGCAAGCTCAAGGGCCTGGTTTGATTCCAGTAACCACATACAGCAAAGTCGGGTATGGAGACTCACCCACCAAGAGTCGGAACCACATACCACAGTGCCGGGCATGGTGGCTCTCACTTGTAATCCCAGCACTCGGGAGGCAGAGGCAGGAGGATTGCTATGAGTTTAAGGCTGTGCTCAGGGCCAGACTGAACTACAAAAGCAAAAGCAAGACCCTGCCTCAAAAAAAAAAAAAAAAAAAGTTAGTTGGCTTGACTTAAACTACTTAAGACCAGGTAATAGACCCCTAATCTCAGAAGTACTAATTACCAGTGTGGTCTGTGTGGGAGTAGATTCTGAGCTGGCTGCTCAGCTTGGCGTAGCCATGCAGAGTAAGGGTGCTGTCTCCTTGGAGCAGCCGGATCCAATGTGGCCACCAGGCAGGGCTGGTGTGAGGCTCATTGGAGGCCTCCATTGTGCCGTAGCCTCCTCTTGGCTATACAGTAGCTTCTGGGAAGTCATTAGGTAAGTTTTATTTGACTAGTAGTAGGCATTCAACATTTATTAACTGGTTTTACAAATTTCTTTTCATATTTTCCAGTCAGTGAACCATTTCCCGGGTCTCCACCAGTTACACAGTCTTCAAGGTGTTCTGAGCCATCCAGACTGAGTCTGTCTCCTGGGGAGAAGACACTGTGTCCTGGGGAGCAGGTGGGGTTGCCTGGGCCTGTCTGGTGGAGGGGACTTGCCAGGGACCTGCTTGCTTGTGGGGCTGAAGAGCCTTCTGGGAGAACATCCCTCTAAGAAGGAGAGGAATGCTCGCATGCTGCAGGAACAGATCAACCCAATGCCTAAGACAGTGGGCTGTGCTGTAGGTTGCGTGTGGACCTGGCCGAGAAGTTGGCTCAGTCTCCCAGGGACCGCGGGCTCTCCTGGGGTCTCTCTGTGTCTGTCTTCTGTTGTGGCCTGATTCTGTGTCTTTTCTCTACTTCCTCATGACACTGATTTGCTATGATTTCTGGTGCCCTCTGTAGTCTCTTTAATATTTAGCTTCATGTCTCATAACTTTATTTTCTTAGGATTGTTTAGATTCTTGAGAAACAAGGAATTTGGTTTTGTCATTGCTGTTACTGGTTGGTATAAGCCTCATCCTAGGTTACGGTTCAGCTCTTGGATGGGCTGGCTGCACTTGCTCTCACATAAGCAGTCATGGGGCCAACGGCAGCCTAGGTCCACCCTGACAGCTGAGAGTTCCCATTGGTAGGCTTTGTGGGCTCTCAGGACATGACTGGCGCGCTTAGATTAGAAGAATCCTCCTACCCATTTTAATTAAATTCCTCTATCTATATTCCTGTTCTTTAAAATATATACTGTGAGCTGCCTTCATTAGATGTCAGTCCTTTATTCTTGCAGATAAACTGATAGCCCTAAAAATGTTGAAAACATTCTACTTTCTATTTCATTCATTCTGACAATGTAAGGCCGTTCGTCATAATCTGTAAGCCTGTGTTTCTCAATCAGTAATTGTTTCTGCAAAAAGTGTTGCAACTTCAGACAGCTGTAAGTTGGACCATATGTCTTTTTGTTTGTTTGTTTTTTGAGACAAGGTCTTGCTTTGTAGTTTAGGCTGGCCCTGAGCTCAGTCTCAAACTCACGTCACAGCAATCCTCCTGCCTCTGCCTCCTGAGTGCTGGGATTACAGGTGTGAGCCACCAGGCCCGGAACTGTGCTGTGTGGTACTGATTGCTGCTGGGCGTGAGTGTCCATACCCTGCAGTGTTGTAGGTGGTTACAGGGGGATTGAACCCAGGCCCTGGGGCTTACAGGACAAATGCCAGAACCACTGAGCTAACTCCCCAGCCTGGACCATATGTCTTTTAACACGTTTCTTTCCCCAAACATTCCTGGGAGCTACGTAGACATGGAGTGACTCAGTACTATCTCCACACTGATATTTAGAAAAGTAAGTCGGTGCCAAGTCAATGCCGTGTCCAGATGTGAACCTGGTAGCACTTTGCTGTGTGAGTTTCTTGATAGATCACATCTTTTCCGAGGAAGAGTGAGCTCTCAAACTTAAAAATAGACCATGGTGGAGGGAACGAGACAGTAATGGGGAGGGTGGAAGTGATCAAAGTACATTATAGGAATTATGGAAGTGTCACAGTGAAACCCATTATTTTGTACAATTACTGTGCACTAATAATTATAATAAAAGTAGACCCTGAAATCTAGAGTGTACCCAACCTGCAGAGTCATTACAGAGATATAGCAGAATGTGGTGTTGTAGATGGAATAAATAAAATGAGAGTGGTATCTCACCTACCTTGAGCCCTCCAGATTTGCAGGAGTGTCTTAAGTCCTCCTGCACTGACTGACAGCTTGCATTGTAAAGGCTGGTAGCTTCCTCGTCTTGATGGCTGTGTTCGTGGCTCTGGGGGGAAGATCGCAGAGCAGAGCTGGGGGAGAGGCCAGGCTGTGAGCCGTGCTGTCTGGCCTGCGTCCTGTGGACTGGAGAGTCAGTGGAGCCTCGTCAGCTTCCCTCCCTGGACTCTGGGCTGGCCCAGTGCTCCAGACCTGTGAACTTAGGTCTGTTTGGCCAAAGCCCCTGTGGAGCCCTTGTGACACTAGAACCCCTGTGTCTTGGAGGGAAGTTGCACAGATGGCCGGCTTTTCCTTCCCATGGTGTTTTGGCTGTTCTTGTCTCTTCTTGGCTTTCTCCCCTTTGAGCCTTGTTTATATATGTAAACCCCACACGGAAGAGAGTCCACCCTGTTTTCTGAGCAGGATGGACGATCCCAGCCCTGCACTCCTAAGCTCTCCGCAATGTGAACATTCTGCTTGCTGTGCATCTCTCCTGCCCAGCGGGATCCCGGCTCCTGCTGCGCTGTCACAGCTGTGCCTGCCTCTGCCTCTTCCGGG
Organism: Petromus typicus; assembly: GCA_004026965.1. Lineage (NCBI taxonomy): Eukaryota > Metazoa > Chordata > Mammalia > Rodentia > Petromuridae > Petromus > Petromus typicus. The sequence continues at coordinate 65,383 of PVIR01005011.1, forward strand.
ATGTCTTAGGGGCTCTGACTCCTGTCACTGTGGTGAGTTTCTCTGTTTGACCCCCACACAGAATCCCTTTCAAATACTGTAAACCAAAGCTTCTGTGGAGTTTCTGTTAATCAGAGCCTTGGGGCTCAGTGAGGAGGATGCTAATGGTCTCATGTTCCTCAACTCGCTTTCATCCCGCTTTGAGTCCCTGGGTATTGGGCCACCTTCCTCTCTCTGGTAGGCAAACCCTATGTGTTTCCTTTTCCCGGTTCTCGTGGGGCTTCGTTTTCTTCATATCAGCTGCTGGTTATTGAGGCTTTACTTTGCTTGCCCTGTTTTCCTCTGTTGTCCAAGTTCCCAGACCATCCTTTCTTCTCTCCCATAGTTTCTATCTTACCAAGATAGCAGAACTTTTTTTTTTTTTTTTGAGACAGGGTCTCACTTTGTGGTTCACGCTGGCCCCGAGCTCAGCCTCAAACTCACATCACAATCCTCCTGCCTCTGCCTCCCGAATGCTGGGATTACAGGCGTGAGCCACCACACCTGGCACTGTGGTATGTGGTACTGGTTGCTGCTGGGTGTGGGTCTCCACACCCAGTATTGTTATGTGGTTACCGGGGAATCAAACCCGGGTCCTTGCGCTTGCGAGACAGGCGCCGGAACCACTAAGCTAACTCCCCGGCCCAATAGCAGAACTTTTTAAAAGCTGGATTTGTGACTCCTTGAGGTTCTGGTGTTTTTGTCCAAAGACTGAGCGAGGCCTTTTCTCCAAATAGGAGTTCCTGACAGTCTTGTCACCCACGGGATTACAGTGTTTAGTCAGTCTCTGTGCAGACTTGGTGCTGAGAGCTGTCGTGCACTGAGAACAAGCATTTCTTTTTGTTTTGTTCTCTTTTGAGATTTTGGATCTGTAATCATCTTTTAATGATTACTCCCACCCCGACTCGGGTAGGCAGCAGGTGTCTGTCATGGGACAGCTTTGCCTGGCTCATCTGATCACTGCCGAATGCAGTCTGGACCTCTGTGGGTCGTGTATGGTATCACTGGAGCACTCTGCACATGTAGCTGGGAAGCAAGCAAAAGGACAGCCCGCTTGTCACTGTCGGCTTGCAGTGGCGTCTGTGGCTCTGCAGCCTTTCTCCCTTCCCTAACTTCTCCCCATCGCAAGGAGGAGACGTGGTCAGTGAGGTAAAGGGCTTTTCAGTGGCCTCTGCCCCAGCAGGTCTGACTGCCAGCTTGGAGGGTTGAGCCCTTGTGCATGTGTGACGTCTCCCCTCTTTCCTGGCGCAGTGCTCGGGCGCAGGCTGCTCCTGAACGGGGAGGCTGGCCAGGCTCCCCGGTGTGTTAGTGTCCAGGCGGCGGCCCTCCTTGGAGGGTGGAGGCAAGTCTCCCGTGGTGAAGGGGTGACCCCTCCCTCCTCTGTTTCTTTTGGGCTCCAGTCTCTCTTGTGCTGACTTGGGTGCCCTTGGCCAGGCTTCTTGGATATGGAAGGCAAGATCAAAGGTTCAGGTCTAGTACAGTGTCTGAGGACTTCCTCTTCATGCCAGCAAGGACTTTGGTCTCAAGCTCAGGATTGCTGCTGATGTAGGGCAAAGACATTCTCCACGTGGTCTCACTTAGCTGTGGGTCCTGTGTTGGGAACTGCCTGCGTCCTGTGCGTGGGCCTGGCTGAGGTCTTGTATTTCTAGTTCAGTCCTGTATCCATTTCTACCTCTGGTGCCTGGAAGGTAGGGATGTTTGCTGTGACCACTGGCTAAATTGATGCTAGCCTTTGGCAGCATGCACTGGTCAACCACCAGTGCCAGTTCTAAACGTCAGAAACCCGAGTGCTGCTGCTCTGGATGCATTCATGTGCCATCCCTTGGTCCTTTCTGAGAGTGAGTGGCAAGTCATTTGTATCCATGGTAACTGTGGCTCCTTGGCTGGAGGAAGCACTTCTCCTGACCTGTGCTTCCCAGTGGCCCTTTCCTCAGACCTCTCTTGTCTACTTGCCGATGGTCTGACTCAGGAGCAGTGACTCAGGTATGGGGACAGCCAAGCCTGAGGTCAGCTCCCCTAGGAGTCAGGGTCACAGAGATGGGAAGGGACACTGGAAAATAGGTTAGGTGGTAAATTTTATTACTTTTCTTACCACCGTTTTAAAAAATACATACAAAAAAGCCAGAATTACTACCTTCACTTTCGACCTGCAGACTACTGCGACTGCCCCAGCCTGTGTCCCCAGCTCAGTTTGCTGCTGCACACACTGCCCCCGAAGCCTGCCTTGCCCGTCCTGCACTGAGCTAGTCCGGCCTGTGAGACCCTCGCTGCTCGCGCTGCCTCTTTGTGGGTTGGCCTGACTTCTGCACTCGGCTCTTTTCTTCCAGCTGGAACATGGGATTTCTCCCTTTGGCTCCCGCTGCTAAATGTAGAAAGAGGGGCACGTGTAGCAAGCAGGAGCCGCACTCCTTGAGCTTCCTGCACCTCCTGCCATGCCCCTCCCTGTCCGGCACCCCCTGCCCCATGAGAGGACAGGTGCTGTGGGAAGGGCTGGCAGAGGCAGAGGGTGCGGGGCAGAGGGCGTCTTCTTACGCCTGGCCTGCGGCTGGCCCTCGCATCTCAGTCCCATCCACTCGTTCCCCCTCGCTTCGGGTAGAACGGTGCCAGAGGGTGAATGTGTCACCTTGTCACCTCATGCCGAGTATGCTGAGGCTGATGGGAGTGAATTACCAGTGACCACACAGCTGGTGAGCTTCAGGGGGGGACTTTGAACTTAGGCTTTGGCCTGTGAGTTGAATGCTCTACCCACCACATAGTCAGGGTTCTCTTAGGCCTTTGCCAGGAAGAGAGGATAAGCTCAGGACAAGGGCTACCCAGCAGGGCCTGTTCTGGCCCATGCGGGGGCTGAGGCCCTCAGAGGGGTGGGTGTAGGCAGAGAGAGCCCACTGAGGTCAGATTTGTAAGAACCACTTGTGACAGGCCACGAAGCAGATGTGGGTAGGCAGCAGCCTGGACTCCAAGCAGACACTCAGGCATAGGCGAAACTCATTACAAGAAGCTCATGACGAGACCGCATCCAGGTCTTGCAGAAGCCTCTGTCTGAGAAATGATATTCTTGGCAAACTTGAGATTGTCTCATGTGCTAATTGAGATACGGGAAATAAACAAACATTTACTGAGCCTCAGCTGGGCTCTGGGCACCCTGACAGGTACTTCTACAGTTAGCACCTTCTTTGATTATGCCAGGAAGGCGCTGTAGACACCATTTTCCCTACTCGGGCTGATGCGCTTGAGATCAGCCAGTCACCGGGCCAGCAGCAGCACCAGTGCCCTGGGGCGGCCGCGTCACCTCTGGGTCATTTGTGTGGAGGACTCCACTCCCTTGCTGGAGGCGGGCGGGGGAGTGTGCCCCTGTCCTCCCTGTCGGAAGCCAAGCACATGCACTGATCCTTCAACAGTCAGATGGAGTCTGGGCAGCATTCCCTCCATAATTTGTTGCTCTTCTTCATCCCTAATTTTGTGAGTCTTCAGTGATTTCTGCGGTAATTTCTAATCGAAGGAAAACTGAGCCTGGCTTCTTTTGTCTTTTCTCTGTTAGAGTTTGGGGCTGAGTCAAGTGAAGAGCAGTTTCCCCCCAGATCAAGGAAAGCCATCACCCTTCCCCAGAGTCCTTTAAAACCCAGGGCGGGGTCGGGCTTGGCCTGCTGGGAGAAGCCGGGCGCTGAGGAGTCTGTGAGAGACACAGGCAGTGAGGGGCCCGCATGCCACTGTGTGGGCGGTGGGCCGGACCCGCTGGCTCTGGGGGTAGCCAGAGGCCCATCAGTGGGATTCCCTTTTTGTGTGTGGGACTGGGGATCGAACTTGACCCCTTGTGCTTGCCAGGCAGGCACCGTGCCGGTGAGCTACATCCCAGCACAGCATTCTTCTAGTACTCAGACAGAGATGCAGACAGGGAGGCATCAAAGTGATGCACAACACTTCATGTCAGTAAAGAAGTAGACTGGTTGCTTTTTTAGTTTTGTTTTGGTTTTGGTTTTTTGAGACAGGCTCTCACTTTGTAGTACAGGCTGGCCTCGAACTCACAGCAATCCTCCTGCATCAGACTCTGACCTAAGTGCCTGAATCACACCCAGCTTAAGGAGCAGACCTTTTTTTTTTTTTTTTTTTTTTTAGTTTTTTTGAGACAGGGTCTCACTTTGTAGTTCAGGCTGGTCCTGAACTCAGCCTCGAACTCGGCAGTCCTCCTTTCTCTGTCTCCAGAGTATCGGGAGTACAGACGAGAGCCACCATGCCTGATGTTGTGGTATGGGGTACTGATTGCTGGTAGGCATGAGTCATCACTCGTGGCATTTTTGTATGCGGTTACCAGAGATCGAACCCAGGAACTTGTGCTTGCAAGGCAGGTGCCAGAACCACTGAGCTTAATCCCTGGCCCCAAGAGCAGATTTTTAATCAGAAGTTTGACTTCATTACGGGAAGGAGCTTAGACTTTTTCTGACCCCAGTTCAGTTGTCTAATCCTATTTGGAAAGCAGCACATTTTATCGATCTAAAAAGTTGACTTCGGAACCCCTGGGGCGTTCTCCTGTCACCATAGTAAGGGGGGAAGCAGATGATTATTTACAGTGTGTCCGGGAGTTGCTGGCTCCAGGTGGCTCCAGTACAGGGACGTCTGCGTGCCGGGCGGACCTGTCACCACAGTGTGCACAAGTGACAGCAGGGACCAAGGTCCCACTTGGTGAGGAGGCCTCGGTGGATCCCTGGACAGGAGCCTGCAGGCTGTGCGCTCTGGGCGGAGTTCTAACAGTGTTCAGGTCCTCTGTAGTTCTCTGGTGTGCTAAACTTCTGAACTGTCTTGGAGGAACTGGGGACACTTTTCCTAAACCGAGAACAACAGCACCTCATGGTGGAAGTTAAAAGCAAGCGCTTGTCTTGCCATCACTCTTCTCCCTCACTGAAAGTGAGTTCTCACAGTGGTTCTGGTATTTGGATTTGGTTTTTTCTGTCCTGGGAATGAAAACTAAAATTTTGCAGAGATACTAACTTACTAAAAATGATAAGCTCATTTTATGTGAACATAAATTGCCATTTTTATGAAACTAAGCTGTTTTCTAAGTCAGTACCAGTAGGAAGAGTGGCACTATTTGCTTTAGAATGTTTCTGAATGTGTGGTGTGAGCTGAGGGTAGCTCAGTGGCAGAGCACTTTCTTGTCTGGCTGAGGGTGGGTTCAATTTCCAGGGCCACAAACAAAACAGAACCCTTGTCAGTTGGGGCCGCCTGGTAATTAGCAACAGAGACAGCCTCCAGGCGTCCAGTACCAAGTACCAAGGTGTGGAAAGGAGGAGGGGAAGGGGGAGGGACCCAGTACAACTGCCTGGCGTCTGTCTCAGGTGGTCCTGGAGCACATGATGGACTCTTAGCTTCATGTCACCTGTGAATCTCTTAATTTGTGGACTGGCCAGACAGTACCAGGGAGCAAGGAGGCTTTCAGCTTTCACAGTGGAAGGAGGACACTCCACCCCCCGCAACTTACTGGCTTAGTTGCCTTTAGAGAGGGAAAGGCAGTCCGGACGCAGGATGGGAGTGCAGCTAGGGAGTGGTAGAAGGCAGGGCTGAGCTGTCTGCAGAGTCCCTGAAGCCGTCCTCCAGAGACGCACGCTCTGTCTGCGCTCATCAGGCAGACAGATGGAGGCAGCATCGCTGTCATAAGTGCTTGTGCATTGTCATCTTTTCACAGAACCCTAGGAGATAAAAGTGTAGGTGTTACTTCTTTCTTACATTAGAGAAAGTTGAGTCTGATGGATAAGTAACTTGCTTGAAGTTAGACTGTTTGTAAGCAGTGGGGCTGGTAGGGTGCACATGGATGACAAGCTGCAGGTGTGTGAGATCCCGTGCTCTCCAGCCTGAGGGGAGATTTAGTCAGGTGGAAGACCTGGTGGCCTAGAAAAGAACTTTCTCTTCACTCTGGTGAATTAGGGCTTTGCCTGTGATGAGGAAGGGCAGACGCACAGCCTAAAAGTTTAAGCTGCAAGATCAGAGGCCAGAGAGGGCAAGTACCCGGACTGGGAGGGGAGCTGTGTCATGGACAGTGACCACTGCGAGGCCGTGTAGGTGGCAGTTCCTGGGCAGGAACCACCCGGCGCTCACCCATGAGACTCAGACAAGGCGTCCTGCTTGCCCTGGGTGGACATGGTGCGCTGCCCCACGACGTGTGGTGTTCACTGTCTCACTGGCTGGTCTGTGGTGAGCCGTCTCCATGGAGATGCGCGTGTCCATGCCGGGTGACCACCCACACTGTCAACTACTGTCGACGACTTCTTGTCCCTGTGCGCCTGGAAGCAAACCGTGAAACCGCTGGAAAGGAAAGAGAAAACCAAGGCTGCCCCATGAAATGTGATCTCTTGAGAAAAAGCTAGTTAAATCTACACTTAACCCCTTCTGAAGTGAGTAAGTGTGAAGTGGGCCCAGGTTTCTGAGTGACAAGGGCTTGGGAAGTGTGACACACTACGACCCGCAGACAGTTCCTGTTGTGTCCAGAACGCTCAGGCTGAGCTAAGTCGAGAGGAACGGGTTCCCGAGAGCGTGTCCTGCCTTCCCTGCCAGCAACAGAGTGCCGCTTGCCAGGGCTTGACTCTACAGGCCAGAGGTCAGGTGAAGTGTCAGGGGGGCTGCACCCCCTCTGGGCTCTAGGAAGCATTCTTCTGTGCCCCTTTGGGCTTCTGGTGGCTGCCAGCAGAGCGTGGTGTCCCTTGACTTGAGGTGCATCACGCATCTCTCTGGTGTGGTCCTTGTAGCTGCATTCCCTGTGTGCATACGTGCATACACATCTATACACACACCCTTTTTTTTTTTTGAGACAAGGTCCTGCTTTGTAGTTCAGGCTGGTCTTGACCTCAGCAATCCTCCTGCCTCTGCCTCCCAAGTGCACAGATGTGAGCCACCACACCTGGCACTGTGGACTGTGGTACTGATTGCTGGTGTGAGTCACCACGCCCAGCTCTGTTTTATGTGGTTATCAGGGTTTGAACCTTGTGCTTGCAAGGCAGGCACGGAACCACTGAGCTAAATCCCTGGCCCCACACGCTTTTTAAGGATATAGGCTTTGAACTCTGGGCCCACCCCTGTCTAGTATTAGGTAAGTGTCTCACATTAACTGATTGCATGTCCATAGACCCATTTCCAGATCAGGCTTTGTCCTGAGGTCTCAAGTAGACATGGAAGGGCACATGTCCTCCTCCTCTTGCAGGGTCAGCTGGTGAAAGCCCAGCCCTGACACATGGGTGCTGAGGGAATCTTGGCACTTGGGGCTGCAGAGGGAGAAGACAAAGGGCCCATGTGGAGTGGCAGGAGGCCAGCAGGAGTGCACCTGACACGATCTTGGGAAAGGGCATCGGAGAAGGCGCCCCTGTTGTAGACTAGAGTTGTGCTCAGGGTGGGGGCAGGGTCAGTCACCTGGGGAGACAGCTGTACCCCCTGATTTCCAGTGAGCCTAGGTCTCCTGATCCTCTGGGAGCTGGCCAGTACCATGCTTTACCCTCAGCTTGTCCTTGCTCCACACTTTGGAACCTGAGGCAATCTCAGGGAGCCAGCCTCTTTGTCGTATTTTTCTTACAATGGCATCCTGACTCTGGGATTTGATAGGAAAGCCTATAGTCTTTATTGGTCTTACAGGAGATCACTAGCACTATGGTGCCTTACAGCTGTAATAGTTACATTTTCTCAAAACCCAGTTCCACAAAACCGTCTAGCCTTAGCAGAGTGTTCTAGCACTGCAGTAGCGCCTGGTGCCTGGCCGGGCCTCCGCCCCACCCTTGGGGTCTGCAGCCCAGCCTCACTGATTGGGCTCTTCCTGAGCGCCTCTGAGCTGGGCCATCGGCACTCCTGCTCCTTGTGTGGCTGGTTTCTTTTCATTCTTGGTGTTTTAGCTTGAAGGTGCAGCCAGTAGTCTTCATTGCCTTGGGCTGCTGAGACTAGTTAGAGTCCTGCCTCTTCAGCTGTGTGCCCAGGGCGTGCCTTCCTTCCCCACCGGAAACCCTGGAAGTGCAGAGGTGACATCCTGGCCTGATTTTCCAGCGCCTGTCCAGCCTGATGGAAGTTGTGGCGCACAAGCCTGTGCGCACGCTGTGCTGGCCGGTGTCGGGCTCAGCTGCAGGCCCAGGGAGGGGCACCTCCCCCGGCCCCCATCGGAGTGGGCTGGCTGCTCCTCTGCTGCCCCTCAGCGAGTCTAGGGGAGCCAGAGTGCAGGGTCTGCTGTGAGACCCTCGCAGATGGGCCTGGGTGCCAGCCCGGAGGCTCTTTACCATCTTCCTTGGAGTCTTACAGCCCCCACGACACCACTGCCTGCTCTCTGTGGGAATGTAAGTCGTGTGGCCCTTTCAGGTGCCTGCACTGTACGGGGATTGTTTTCACCAGAGTCTGGGGTCAGAGACAGGCCTTCTTGCTTCGTTTTCATTTCTCTCAGAAAATACACCCGTATCACTTTGGGTGGCAAAATTATACACCACACACTCTCCTGGGTCCAGTTCTGGATGGGAGGTTCCATCCTCTCTGTTGAAGCATGTAACTGGCACATTAAAGAGCCTTTTCCTGGAGTGAGCTCACCCACGCCTGGTGCTTCATGGGCATCCAGCAGCCGGGAGACTGCAGAAGACCTGTGATGCCACAGGCAGTGGTTGTCTCAAAAAAAAAAAGCAGGGAGGTGATCATTTTAACTTGACTTTTGTGACATAGCAGTTATGTATTTCCAGGGGGTTGTAGATTTTGCTGAGCCAGAAATATAAATTTCAGTTAACGCATTCAAGATTTAAAAATAGATGCTCAGCCCAGACACCAGCAAAAGTGCTGGGATGGCCGTGTTCACAGGAGGGAAGGAAGGGAAGTCACGCATGTGCACCTGGTAGCTGGTAGAAGTGGAAGGAGTTCTCTGATAAGCTGCACCGTCTCTGGGGTACTCGGACTGGGGGGCTGGCCGTGGGCCAGAGGGCAGGTACACATGGGAAGGGTGTGGCAAGGAGGTGGAGGCCATACAAGCATTCCTGATGGCGTGGAAGGCTCGGCTGAGGGCAGCGACTGCGCACACTGGTGGTCTGTGGGTTCTCTGGCAGCACGGGAAGGTTGGGTTGAGGTGGGTAAAGTGTCATCCAGGTGGAAGGTCCCTTTACCCTCTAGGAATTTCTGTTTGAGAGAACTTAGTCCTGCAGGAAGTCAGCTGTTGGCACTCCTGTGCAGCACCTGAGTAACCGAGCCCTGGGGACAGGTGCACGCCCACCCTGGGTGTTGCTGGCCGTTCACTGCGAGTCCCTAGTCACTGCTGCACACAGCCGTCTCCGGCCTTTTAGGGTTCCTTGGCCCCCCAGGGCAGTGCCAGGGGGGCCAAGGGGGTGGCTTGGAACACGGGTTCGTGCTGTTGGGATCGAGCACAGATGCTAGGACTGGAGGTGTAAAGGCCCTCAGGCGGTGGTTCCTATCCCTCGATCACTGCTTTGACTGCCTTCTGCCAGCTGTGAACTGTTTCCCTTGTGATGCCACTTGGCCATGCCATCCTTGGAGCCAGCCAACGACAGACTGAAACCTCTACAAACTGAGCCAGA
>PVIR01005012.1:0-74905 GCA_004026965.1 Petromus typicus
GAATAAATGGGACATTCTTGGATGGTTTAATAAAAATGATGATATACATAGATGGAAGCAGTAAAGTACTATGGGTTAGTAAAAGCCCAGTATAAGAATAAGACATAAAGTACAAAAGAGCTTAAGAAGAATAATTAAAGACAAGAGAAGTCAAATGCCCGAGACACAGACACCAGATGTCTGCTAATGAAGAAGGAGCACAATGTTGCATATATCTAGATGTCCTCTCCAAGCCACATGTGCTCATAGGTGGAGGATTTTAGTGGTGGTTGGTTCTAGGGTGTGTGAGTATAGATTAAGGAAGTGTGATATATAAATCAGTTTAGCATAGATCTGAGTGTGGATAATGGGAGCCTTACCTAAAAGGTTTTCATCCTGGATGGAATAAAAGGGAAAGGGAAGCTTGTTGTTTCCTTCTTCCCGCCTGTCCTGCCATGGACTGTTTGGCCTCTGGGATATCCCTCTGCTATGCCAGTCTGCCTTGGAGTTAGCCAACTACAGACTGAAACTTCTATAAACTGTGAGCCAGAATAATCCATTCTCTTTCAGTTCTGGGAACTGGGGATTTTGTCTCAGCAATAAGAAAAGTAACTAAGAGAGATACCAGCTGGCAGCTGAATGCTGGGACTGATAGGTCTCTGAGAGGTCTGACTTTGTGAGAAAATGGGGCCTACTGTCTTGAAGGCCTTGTTTTTTAGCTGCTGGGTTTTCCCCTGTTTTTCTTTATTTTAAAAATTTCCTTACAAATTATCCTTGTTACTTGAAGTAGTGCAAACATTTATGATTATGAAAATATGAAAAAGTTTAAGAACAAAACCAATAAGAAAGGAAGGATGGAAGAAATGAAAGAAAGAAGAAAAATGTGGGAGTCTGGGGAAGAGAATGCAGCCAGAATCCTCATGGAAAATTCCAGTCCCTCAATAGTCCCACTGCTAAAGGACTAATAACCAACAAACAACGAAGCCAGAACCTTGAGGAAAAGGCTGAGCCCAGACTTGACTCTTGCTACTCCGAGCAGTGGCAGCCAAAGGTCAAATACTACAGCAACAGACACGGGAGCAAAAGAATCCATAACCTGAGCTCACCTGCACCTTTTATTTGGTACCAAGCCTTCAACCCATAATCCTAGTATGCATCAGACAGGGCGGTCCCACAATAATCCCTGTCCTTGAAGATTACATAGGGCAGGGCAGATATCCTTAAATCCCGGTAAGTTTTAAGGTCAGTAATCCTAGTGCAGTCCTTGTAGTTTAAAAACCAACAGGGTGAGGCAGATGTCCGCCATAATCCCAGTAGTAGATCCTGCAGGGCATGGCAGACATCCTCAAATCTAAGTAAGTAAATACTAGTAAGTCTAAGGTTTGAGTAAGTTGTCTGCAGTTCCAACAGAAAAGCAAAAAGAAGGGAAGAAGAAAGGGAGATAGAGAATAAAAGAAGGCTTGCCAATTGCTCTCCCTTTCTCGTAATTTCTGCCTTCTCCCCATGTCTACTTCATTACTCCCTATAGTAATTTCTCTCTTTACCTCTGCATAAAAACTCTCTCAACCTATCATTGTCATTTTTCTTTCTTTTTAGCTAGAGTACAATGATGTACAGGTGTTCACCAGGTTGTTTATCACTTGACTTATGTAAATCTGACCTTCCATACGTTATTACATAGGTTCATAGTAAAGTTTCAGAAACAGAACATTTTGAATTATGTATGAAAATGTAAACTTATCTATGAAAGGTAAAAGGCAAAATCACAACACCTCCCACCAGCAAAAAAGCAACTGCTCTTGGTTTCTGTCATCTCTTGATGCTTTTTTTGCGTGAATGCTACTTCCTTCATCATTTCAGTTAAGTGCAGTTCACAGATTAAGTACTCAGTCCCTAGAAACTTGCTGCCTGGATTTGTATCCTTTTCCTACCATTGTCTAGTTGAATGACCACGGGTAAATCACTTAACCCTGCTAAGCCTCATTTTATTAATCTACAAAGTAGGTATATGGTTTCCTTCCTCAGAATTTTGATGAGACATACATCAGATAGTTTTAGTGTAATGCTCAGTCTGGAGTAAATACTTTTGCGAATAAATTAACAGGCTAATCCTATTGCCCCAGGGACTGTCTTCTTTCCTGATCTACTAGTTAATCCTTTTTGGCTTCTAAGTTATGAAAAATATAAAATAGGACAACTGGACAAACTGATAGAAAAGACTTGCATCTGTGATAGAAAATGCAAGCTGGGTGGTGGTGCAGTCCTGTAACCCCAGCACGTGGGAAGCAGAGGCAAACATATCACTTGAGTTTGAGGCCAGCCTGGGCGACATAGTGGGTTCAGGAACAGCCTGAGTTACATAGTGAGACCCCATCTTAAAAACGATAAAAGCAGTTTTGTGGGCTTCAGATCTAACATTACCCAAGTTGGAATGCTCTGGGTTAATATAGTGAGGAACTGAGCTTAGTGTTCTCTCCAAATTCTTTTATGTGATGCTCAGCAAAACTCTCAATTGCTTTTCTCTCAAGCTTTATCTTTCATTCTTTGTCTTCCTGGATAGTCAATATGGAAAAAAATTTTTGTGAAAGGCTAAAGATTTATACAATCTGAAGAGAAACCAATAGAGTATCAATGTGGAAAGTATCAATATGGAAAGTATCAATATGGAAAGTACAAGAGTATCAATATGGAAAACTTAAAACAAAACCAAAAAGAAAAAAATCTGCTTCAGCCTTTTTCAGAGATAATGACAGAGAAGAGAGGGGAAATAATATTGAAGGACTGTAACCCGAGTATTCTCCTTTTAAGGACGACTTCCTGCAGAAACTCAGGTGTTTTTCAGCTACACTGTCGTGGAATAAAACTTTCTCCAGCTCTCCCAAATGGGTAATTTATCAGGCTGCATTTTAGAAAATCTGCTTTTGTGGAACTCGCCGGAGTCTAGGGAACCGTGTTCATGTCCATAATAATGAAATTAGATAAGGGCCCATGACGAAGATTCTGCCTATCAAAACAAACCACCCCGCGCCATGTGAAAGGCTTTGATAAGGCTCCGCGAAGACAGTTCATGCAGCCCATTTGTCACTGCATATGGTCTCATCCTTAGCACAACATTTTTAAACAGCTTGATTAAAAAAAAAAAAATCAATAGTCCCTGAGTAAGAATGGTATCAGGACAACAATCTTCAGTTTAACATCGAGGGCTCCCCCCACCCCCATTGCCTCTTTTAGCTTTAAACCAACTGCCCTGTATCATAGTCTAAATTCCAACAATGCCTTTCTAGGATTGTCACATTAATTCTTTTTTGCCTTTGTATGTAGGAAAGGTACAACCTCTCTCTCTCTGTCTCTCTCTCTCTCTCTCTCTCTCTCTCTTTAACCAGGACTTTCAGACTTGAAATTTGGTTGATAAAATCTTACTGAGGACCCAGTTGCATAGTGTAACTTCTCAGGAAGCCTCTCTTGCCAAGAAAATCCCTGGAAAGCCACTACCCTATGCCAAAATACTTTGTTTGGTTGGCAGATTTCATTCTAGAACAGAGAAACATTAAAAGTGCAATTCACTGAAAAAGTGTGAATTTGTTAAACAATGTATAAGGAGAAAATAATAATATATAATAAGTATGTTAATATAAAATTGCATTACATGAGAATTAAGTTATGTCTTATACTGGTACAAATCCCCATTATGGAGCGCAATCATGATGTGTATATTTAATGTACCAATAAAGATAATTTAAAAAAATTGCATTACATTATTATGTTTTGTCATGAGACATTGAAATGGTTGTATGAGGTATAACTGAAAGATAAAATATATATATAAATAAAAATGTTCATGGCAGTAAAAGACACGTTACCATTAATTTCTCCAAAACATACCTCCACCCTTTCCAATACACTTGTCCCATCATTCTTGCTGCCTTTTGAAACAGTTCTGGAATTCTTCTCTCCTGAGAGTCTTCTGTTGTGCTGCTAAGGTTGCCTTGAATCACTTCAAATGTCTCATGGTCATTTTGACTTTGAGGAAGAGCCGGAAGTCACATGGTACAAAGGTGGGGTGAATAAGGGAGATGAAGACAATATCATACGTTTCTCCATCAGATGACACTCTGCAACAGTATTCACTATACTTTCAACCACACTTCTTAAAGACATTCATAAAAGAAGAATTCTAGAACTGCTTCAGAAAATAGCAAGGTGATAGGGTACGTGTGTTTGGACCAAAGAGGAACTACTTGAAGGGGATTAAAGGTAATGTGTCTTATACTATAGGTTCTGAGAAGTACGTGTCCTAGTCCATACTCCTTCTGTTTTTCTAGGTGTGACAGGCTGGGCCCTCACAGCAACACACTAGCAATTGGATTTCTCTCCCCTCCACTGAATGAGTAGCTTTTCAATGGTTAGAACATACATGTGCCCAAATTACAACACTTTCAAACCTTGATGACTGACCCCAATACTAGGAATGTGAGCCCCAAATATGACCCATCTGGAAGAATCCTAGAGCAGAACTCATACAAAGATATTTTCCTAAGTTACTCTGACTTTGATGTTAGACTGGGCTGAAGAGAACTATTCTTCCTGCACAGCTTGCCAAATTTTATTTTGCTGATAGGAGCTTTGATCTCAAAGTCATTGCTCTGCAGATAATTCTCTCTGTGTTATGTTTGGTAAGACTAACCATTTTTCTCATAAGCTCTCATTTTCGATTCTAGAGTGTGTCTTTATGCATTGCTAAAGCTCCAAAGGAAAAGCAGCTTTCCAACTCTTAAGTAAAGTTACCCAGTGAGATGGTGGGAGGCTCAGTAGCATGGCCCCAGTTGCACAGCACAAAGCTAGGCATGTTATAGAAGTATGAATTGTTCTGAGGATATGACAGTCATGACCCTATATTCTAACTTTGTACTGTTGCATTGAAAAGCTTCTTTTTCTGATTCTCCTAGTTTCTCTGTTTTGCCTTCATTGCAGACACTACTGACCAGAGTTGCTACTATTCTTATCAACAGAGAGTTTTTATATCTGTCTTCTCATAACCAGCTCTTTCATTAGAGTTATTCGGGTGCAGTGGAGTTCTGGCTCCAGACACTTGGGCTTATGAGAGTTGACTCTGGTTGTCAGGAATTTATCGAGCCATTATTTAAAAAATTGCATAAATTTAGGAATTTTCTTTAAAAGGTAAAAGATACTCCAAACTCATCACATCTAGTTCGTTCACATCTATGTGCACTTATTATTTACATTTAGTCTATCTCTCTGCTAGAAATGTCACATGATAGTGATAAACTGTGCAATTCTTTTTCATTCCGCATTCAGTAACGTGAGGCATGGTAGGTTGATGTGACTCATAATCATTCCTGCCATAGAACTTGGCAAACCCCAAAAATGTAGGAGAGTTATATATTAAATGTTCCCCATCACCCCACTGATGATGAGAGCAAGAATAACAGTCAATTTCATTGCCCAAACCTGACAAAACAATTATTCATGTTTACATGACTGGCTAGTGGGCCATTTGCCATCAACTAGCTATTTTTATAACGTTGTACATTTCTAAACTCACAAGTAAATTCTCTTTATCATCATGAGAGTTGTAAATCAGCAGCAATAAGGAATTAAATTGAATTTCAGCAAGAAATTAAAGCTATGCCAATCAGCTAGGTGGGTAGCACTTTGGCAGTTACAAAACTAGCAAAGATATGAAACTCATAAATCTATTGCATGAATATATCAGACAAACACGGGAGAGGGCTATCACAAGGGAAAGGATGTAAGTTATTCTATAAGAAATGTGCTGAAATAAAGAAATGTGCTGCATAGCTTCGCAACTTGGTCATAATGCAAGCTCATTAGGTCTGGTATATTTTTCCTGGGAAATAATTTGTCCCTGATATAAAGAAAACTTTATTGAATACCTAGGGTTAGTCATAGAAGAATGATTTAGTGGACATCTAATCAAACCAGGCCCATCTGCAGAGGGTGAGCCCCTGCTGTGGTACCTCTCTATTTAATTGCTTTTCTGGAGTTCAGTCCCATGGCCCCAGAGTATCTATGTTCACTTTATGTTCTCCATCCTTAGTCCTCACTGTTTGCACTTTCCTGAAAGATTCACACCCTTGTTTCCACTTTGGTGTAAGGGTGTGTGAGGGCAAAGATGTTAACAAGATGTTGCAAAATTTTAGGGAATTAGAAAACTGTGTAATAAAGATAAATGATATTTTAATGCAACATCTTTAAAACATCAGAATGAATGCCAAAGACGTATTATACAATATCAAAATCTGAAATGAGGATAGGATCATACATTTGTAAAATAAAGGGTGATATTTTCCTCAACCAGACTTCCAAGTGAAAAGCCTTTGCTTCCCTGTCTCTTCTAAGTTTGCTCAACTAGCAATTTCTTTTCTCTCTTAAAATTTCAGTTTCCTCTTCTGTGTTACCATCCTCTCTTCGAACCCTAAGAAGATGCTTGTCTCAAGCCCTGCAAAATAAAATATGGCCTTATTTCAGTTGCTTCGATTTCCTTCTTTGCATAGGTCCTTCTTCTAACACCAAATAATCACCAAAAGTAATCTGTGCTTGATGTCTTGCAGTCTCACTTCTGATTTGGCATCTGTTCACTGAAAAATACTGATTGTTTCTGTCTTCTTGACAACTCTCTTCTCTTTTGATTCCCATGATACTCAGTTTCTATTATTTCTCTCACTACTTTCAAATATTCCTTCTTAGTCTTGTTTGGAGTCTCAATTATTTCGACTCTTTTCTAAAATGTTGGTAATTTTCAGGTTCAACAATAGTCCTCTTGACCCCTTCCTGCTGCCTAAGTGACCATGTTACCACCCATAGCTATCACCACACGGAGGCACAGCTCTTTCAGCACACTGAAGTCACTCTGGTGCAGTAGATTCTCATAAAGTTACAAAGGAACATCTCCACGTGACCACCTCATTGAAACCTGACTCAACACATCCAAATTCACTTCCCTCCAGCCCACTTTACCTATATCATGAGCCTAGTTAAATGGAACAAGACACTCAGGACGGGGTTGGTGTCACTTTTGAGTGTTCCTCTGTTCAATGGGCTGGCGCCTGTGTGATCCGAAGCTGCTGATTGAGGTTGTTGGACTCTGCTTAGCATCTGTACACAGGATCCACAGAAAACCCCTGTTCTTCAGAGACATCCCATCACAATCAGCCCAAGATCACCCCACCAAATACTTTTGGTCCCAGATCCCTTTCTTTGGTGTTCTTTCCCACTCACTCTGCTTCCCTGCTGTCATGGACGAAGAGGGGCTTTACCATCTTTGTGGGATGATTTTCCTGTTTTGGAGTCAGCTTCCCACAGCCTGAAATCTAGGAAATTGTGAGCCAAAGTAAACTTCTTTTAAGTTACAGATGTTGGGTATTTTGTTACAGAGACAAGAGATCTGACTGGCCCATGCTGCCTGCGCCTTTCTCCTCCCAGATATGCACGTGGATTTCCATCTCCCTCCCCAGCCTGTCTGCCAGGGAGGAGTCTTATCAGAGAGGTCTTCCTAGACCAGCTCATGAAAACAGCAACCCACTGCTCTACTATTTTATTGTCCTAACCCTGCTTCAGTCTTTTCAGAGCATTGAGATGCATCTGATTTGTATTTGTCTATTTATTTTCTTTCCTTAAGAATATTTGTTTTGGGGCCAGGGATATAGCTCAGTGGTTCCGGCACCTGTCTTGCAAGTTCAAGGACCCGGGTTTGATCCCCAGTAACCACATAACAATACTGGGCGTGGAGACTCATCCCAGCAGCAATCAGTACCACATACCACAGTGCTGGGTGTGGTGGCTCACGCCTGTAATCCCAGAGGCAGGAGGATTGCTGTGATGTGAGTTGGAGGCTGAGCTCAGGGCCAGCCTGAACTACAAAGCAAGACCCTGTCTCAAAAAGAGAATATTTATTTTGTAAAACCAAAAAAAAAAAAAAAATTTTGTTTTACTAATTGGAAAGTCTCATCTCCTAGAAGAGCATCTGACATTTAGAAGGTAATTTCTCTCTCTCTCTCTCTCTCTCTCTCTCTCTCTATATATATATATATATATATATATATGAATGATTAATCTTCTATTTATTCTTTAACATTTGATATCCCTATTAGTTCACTATTTCACAATGTAAGTAAATCTTTTCGTGGCTTCTCCTGTGAGACCTGAACAGGCTGAGTGCTAACCCTTTGCACTGCTCCAGATGCCCAGACTCTTGCAATTGTCTTGACTGGTCTCTTTACTTAAATCAGTTCTTTTTATTTGCTCTGTACAGTGTGGCTACATTCTAACTTAGCTTCAAGTGAGAGCTTCTATGTGAAACCTTTCTCAGTAACTTCAGTATAACTACTTAAACTTTGTGTCTCAGTGTCTTCTTGTTCCTCAGAGTACCATGATTTCCACAGCACAGGGATCATGCCACCTGTTCATATTTACACATCTGTCACATTCTACTTGACTATAACCTCCCTGAGGTCAGATGGTTTCTTTTATTTTCCCTTGTGTAATTTATGCTCACCATTTAATATAATTCAGGATCACTGTAAATTTTTATTAAAAAGTGAATTAATAGTGTATCACTCAATTACCTATGTTTATGCCAAGTTTAAAGCATTTGTACACAGATCACAGTATATTTTTCTAACTTGCAACAAATGACGTGACCACATATCTTTGTATAATAGCTAAAAAGCAGTTATTACTATCTCTCTCACACAGAAGGAGGATTTGATTTATATCCACTTCCTAAGATTTGCTTGCACCAAAACTGGATTGATAGCATCAAGTCCAGAGTGTAGATTATTAAATTGGATGCTGAGGGATTAGCAAAGAAAAATAGAAATATGTTCTGCTTTCAAGGATCATGTGAAGTGAAGGAGAGGACAATAGCTATAGAAAATAGGTAGGACAATAGATTCGCTGAACTCTTAACAACTCTAAAAATAAAACAACCAAATATTTAAACAGGAAAAAGGAAAAGCTCAGAAAGGGATCCTGTGGCCAAACCAGAACTTCCCTGGGAGATCAACCACCTCATTCAGTTGACAGCTGATGTACCTGGAGGGCTATGCAAAGAGAGACAGTCACCTCTTCCGAGCCTGCAGCGCTCCCTACTGGCAGGTTGTCCATGGCGTGAAGTAGAAAACAACTTTCTGTTAACCCAAGTCTGGCGGTCATTTCCACAAGGTACCAGGAGGTGAGATTCTGAAAGCAGAATGGATAGGGCATCAATGAGGAGCCCTTAATAACTACTCTAGGTTAAATGTCGCTGTCAACTTAATAGATAGGATCTTCCACTTTGAAGGAGGCTGCTTAAAAGCAATACCATGTTTCGAAAACTAAAGCAAGTCCACACCTTCAAAATTACAATATCTGGTTTCTAAGAAATGAGTGTGCACAAAAAGAATGAGGCAAAGAAATAAATGAGAAGTAAGTTAATAATAATAGTATAGGTTAATGTGTAGGATATATGAAGGTGTGATTTGCACTGTTCTTTCAAACCCTGTCCCTGAACGAATTCTCAGAACTATTTGCAAGATAAATATCACTAGTCCCATTTCTGTAAGTGAAGATGTTGTAGAAAAGTAAGGTCTGAATAAAATTACTTATTTATATCTGTCTGGACCTGGCTATTTCATTGTAGAAGTTGTCCTCTCTTTCGCGTGTCGTGCTGCTTTTCCCTGCCTCGGCCACGTGGAGCGCCCCCAAGTGGGCTCTTGTGTCCTTCTAATGCTCTCAGTTGCTGACCATTTGCTTTTGGCACCCGTCCATATTTCAGACACTTCTTGCGCTTTTTTCTTGTCGCACTTGTGAAATAAGTCAGGAAACCCTGACTCATTTTACTTAAAATGCTCTCGAAAATTAAAACTTAAATCTCCGAGGGTGCCTGTGGACTCCCTGCCAAGACGTGGCACTGAGAAAACAGAGAATATGCATATATCAAATGCTCATACATGTATGCGTGCACAACACATTTCTCATGCACTCACCTTTGTTTTTATCTCTGTTCATCCCTACATGTATGAAAAGCAGGAGTTCATATTCATAACTGAGGTTTTGAACCACTATAGGATATATTCACCATGCTACATCTTTTTCTCTAATGAGAACTATATTTATTTGGATAGTGCTAGATGCCACAAACAGTATTTATTGTATCGTTAATTGACACACAAATGAAAAACAAATTTGGTGCCTGACAACATCTGCGCATACAGGTTTTTTGGTTTTGATTGTTTTCTTTAACCTTATAATGAATAGTCAAAAGACTGCTTTCCAAGCCTGTCACTGTGCACATTCCACTTTGGATTTCCTCTACCTACTTTCTGAGTGACTTAGACAATGTCACATGGTTATAAAAGTGGGGACATATTATAAAGAGTGGCCACTCAGAGAAACATTCCCTCCTGTCAGCTCTTCTCCTTTGTTCCCATTCCTGTCCCCTCCATGCATTTCTTAGCCACCTCCTTTACACAACAGATCCCACTAGTAACGGTGTATTATTCCCATGCTTCTATTTACACAAAAGAGAAGGTACTTTTATATTTTTGGGACTATATTATACAACTCTGACATTCTTTTTTAAAAATTTTTGTCTGTTGAGACAGGGTCTTACTATGCAATTCAGGGTGGCTTTGAACTCTTTATGTAGCCCAAATTGGCCTGGAACTCAAAGTGATCCTCCTGCCTCAGCCTCCCAAGTACTGAGATTAAAAGCATGTTACATCGTGCCTGTCTCTGATGCTCTTTTATACTTGGCTCTTTTTACTCAAAATTAGATCCTAGATATTAATCCTAAGAGGTAATAAAGAAGAAAATATACTTCTCATACTATTCATAAAAGTTATGCATAGGCACAATTGATTCAGCCACTCTAGCGTATGTGTTTTTAGGTTGTTCCAAATATCTTGTTACCAATGGTTCTAAAAAAAACTACTTGTGTACATGTTTAGCTCTCTGTTGTTGGAGATGTAGCACCAGAGTAAATTTCTAGAAGTGGTATAAGTTGCTAAAAAGGCAAAAGGATACATAACTTTGCTAGCTATTGTCAAAAAATGGTTGTTCTAGTAATGCTTAACAGTGCATATTTTTCCATACTGGCTATCAGAATATGTCCTATTATTAATGTCACTAATCAGGTAAGAACTTGTGTCACATTTTTGGTTTATTTTGAATCAGTAATTATGAATGAGTTTGGACATATTTTCATATATGATGGAGTATATATATATATATATAGGTCTTCTACAGGGTCTCACTTTGTAGTTACTGCTGGCCCTGGGCTCACTATGTTGCCCAGGCTAGGCCTGAACTCTCAGAAATCGTCCTGTCTCTGCCTCCTGAATGCTGGGATTACAGGCATGAGCCACTAAACCTGGTATTGTAGTATGTGGTACCAGGGATCAAACTCTGGACGTTGAGCTTGCCAGGCAGACACTGGAACCACTGAGCTAAATCCCTGGGCCAGAATTGTTGTATCTTTTGATGAATCATCTATTGTATCTTTTTACAATTTTTTAATTTTTAAACTTTCAGTCTTTGAACCTTAAATTTTTTCTTTTCTTTCCTTTTTTTTTTTTTTTTTTTTTTTTAAGACAGGGTCTCACTGTGTAGTCCAGACTGGCCTTCTGGTTTCTATTAATATTCTTATTTCTAAGAGAGAACAAATAAAGAATTTATTAAATTTTGCAAGTCGTACTAAAAACACCCACTGGTGTTCAATGAGGAAAACAGTATTCCAAGTCTAAAGCCGCCCAAGAATATAGACTTCCAATGGGCTGGGGAAAGAGAATAGACTATTGCTACTGATAAGACTAAATGGACATATTATGGACATATCCAGAGTAATCTGGATCAAGTCTTCTACAAGTAATATGGTACCACATACGACACTTGGTAACATAACATATATGCAATTGGAAGAAGTGAAAAGCAAGTGGAGAATAACTGCATCCATCCATCGTCCACACAGGAGATCACAGATTAGCTCTGTCTGGTCAAATTCAGCCAACCAACATTTTTTGAGCTCAAAGCATCTTTTTAAAATTGGCTTTTTAATCCATTTAGGTCTTAGCATTCATTTTCTATTTATAATATGGAAAATTTTGCCCATTTGCTTATTTTCTTGGCCTCATGTAAAGATTTACATGCAGGTTTCTTGAATACTACAAGTGCCAATCACCTATTTTTAATATCTTGAGTCTGTTGAATGAACTGAGGGAGAATGTAGTATGTTCTGAACTTGGTTGACTATGGATTTAACTTGATCTTATGCCTATCACATGCCTGCAAACTGTAAGAAATCTCTAGTAGTTTTAGAGCATGTTGGAAACTTTCAGAAAAATGACAGATAGCAGATATTTTAGGTTTCATAGTAAATATGAATAGGCTGACCTGACTATTCAACTTCGTCCCCTTGCAGAAAAGCAACCCTAGATATCAGGTGAACAAAAGAACATAGGTGTGTGTTTTCCTCCGCTAGGATTACCATAACAAAACGCCACAAGCTGACTGGTTTAAACAACAGGAACACATTATTATATCTTCTTTGTGTCTTCAGTGCCTTCAGTAACTGCCACATAGTGGGTGCTGAATAATGTTTAAATGATTTCATCATCTATTTGTCATACATGCACAGACACTTTGGAGAGATGCAGAGAAGTACAACTCAAAAGTGGTTTCCTGTACTCTACTAATAAGAAGGGGGAAATTAAAGCACAATGGTCAGGTGAGATTGCTTTTCAGCTCATGAACATTGTTTAAAACTGAGAGTGGGACAGTGAATAAAATGATCAGATTTTCCGAACTCCCAATTCAGGCCAGGTGGAGAAGCTTTGAGTCTTATCAGTCTACTCAAATTTGGACCCAAAGATCTGGGACTGGCATTGAAGTGTTGCCCTACTGGATAGGTCTATATCTTCTAAGAGTCAAATGACTATAATTATTTAAATTTCACTAGCTTGTATATCAAACATTAATTGCATACAATCTTTCAATTACCAACAACAAATTGACCTCAAATTTCTTAGGGCCAGGAAATAGTACACCCTAGGAATGAGAACAAAAATGAAATTAAACAGAATCAAGTCCAACATCCAGCTAGGTTGGTATTTTTTTGAAAGTACTAACACCATAATAAAGGCTTTCTGCTTCTGTTTCATTATGTGACAGTCAGAGACTGTAAACACTGTCGGCAGCAGAGAAAACAGTGTCTAGAAACAAATAAGAAAAACTTAAGATGAAACTGGGAATATGTACACAGCGTATGCTTTGGTATTCTGTGGTCATAACAGCTTTTGCTCTTATGAAAGTACTGTGTGCAGTGCTCTTTTTCTCTGTAATGATTTCTGAAAGTGTGTGACTTGTGGAATTTGCCTTTAAAAAAATGCAGTGAGTGTTTAATCGCTTGGGGTGTGAGTAACCACATTCTGTTCAAGTATGCTTCCAGCCCTCGCCTTCCTCCTTATCAGTGACAGCACTCCAAACACTCGTCTCCATTTTCAGATCAAAGCTGATGAAAAACAGACCTCTAAAGGGTTGAATTGCTGTCTGCATTTTTGTTCATCAGAAAAAAAGTACCTGTAGCACTTGAAAGAGCTGAGTTTCTTTAGTGTCTCATCTTTAGATTGTAATTTCTTCTTTGCCTTCCTGCTTTGCTTATTTCTTACTCTGTCAGTGTCACCTGCTTCGTGAAATATATCTTTTAATTAATTATTCTTGTCTCAGCTTGTCTGCTGTGGCTTACTGTCAAGGAAAGAATTCATATCGGAAGAACAGGATCTGTCACTAGAGGGGGATATCTTGGCTTATTTCATCATAGAATTAACCTCATTTACCCAATAACCACTTTAATTGATTTTTCAGATAAATCTTTTTCTTATTTACATTTTCTTTGAAGTTGCCTGCAACATGGCTTTTCTACAAATGGCAGACATTCAGAAGCATAGAAATACTAAATTACAGAAAAGTCTAGGCGTCTGATTAGAAAGCATTTGGAGAGAATTCCAGTACCAGCATTCACATCCAACAACGTGAGAACAATTCCATTCATATTTGCTCCATGCATAGCCAATATGGGAAGATCTTCAAAGAAGGCTTTTCTGAAACAAGTCTACAATATAGAGTTTTATGTAGATTGCATGTATTCTGCCTGGATTAAAATAATGAGAGTGGTTATAAATAATGCAACAAAGACTTATAAGTTAAATGGAAGTAAATGAGGTTATAACAAATGGGAATAAGGTGAGTGATAAAGTAAATCTCTATTACTTTCCTAAAGGCACGCCAGAAAACAATGGTGGATTTTCAAAATTAGGATATTTACAAAATTGAATAGAGACAAATTTTCCTGTGGTTTGGAGAAGTATAATTTAGTCCTTTTGGAAAGAAATTGAAGTTTGAGGATTTACATATATTTCTACATTCTTTCAGTCTAATCCTTCAGGAATGAATTTGCACTTCTTTTTCCTGAGAAGGGGGAATGAAGGTCACTCTCTTTCTCTCTTCCTTTTTAGTCCAGGTAGATGTGACGTTTAGTCATCACGACTGCACAGGGTAGAAGATCACTGGGCTGGAAAGACGGAGCTCAAGACTCTCTTACCAGATGCACCAATGACTGTTTTTGTGAACTGGAGGAAAAAATAATGAATCTGATAAATTTTCCTGAAACATCTGGGTACTATACAGATACAATGGTAGTAGGAAACTTTCTTTGACTTTTCACTGCTTTTTCCTTAGTAGAGAGAGACTGACAGTAAAAAAAAAAAAAAAAGAAGAAGAAGATAACAAAGACCTGTCTACACAAGTTAGATGTAGACTGTAGGATAGGGAGGAGGCAAGGGGCAGGAGTAGGCATTTTAGGGCCTTTGAGCCCTTTTATCTTGCTGGTTATAGTAGTCTGTTTTCTTTTGCTATAATACAACATCAGGCCCTGGATAATGTATAAAGAAAAACATTTTTATTTTTTTCAGTTTGGGATGTTTAAGGATCCCATGTTCTGGTGACAGCCTCTTACCTGTATCACAACACTGTGAATAGCCCCGTGTGAAGAAGCAGAGGTCACATAGTGAGATAGAAAGTGAGAAGATTCAAGGATTGAATCAACTGGTTCTTGCTCTCATGGGTGCCAGCCCTGAGAATTACACTGATTCCTCCAATAACGTCGTTAGCATCCCCGAGGCCTGCACACCTCAAAGGCTCCTCCATATCACCACACTGGGAATCACTTTCCAGCACATGACACTCTGGAGAACACATTTAAGTCATAGCCACGCCACAGCACTGGCTCTGAGGATGCTCGACAAGGTGGGCTAGACAGGGCAGGAGTTCCGGGCAGGAGCCTAGTTGTGGTGTGTTGTTTACATTATAGTACAGATTTTAGACTTGACCACATGGCGTGCAAAACAGTTATCAGGGGGAGGTTATTAAAACACACACATCTTTCCCTGTGCAGTGGCATCGGAGTCACAGTGGCAGTACTACGACAGACTGTTTCTGATGATGCCTTCTGGTGCCCCTATGTACACAGAAGTCTGAGGGGAACTGGGAGCATTGAAGTAATAGTGGGACACTAGATTTGTATTGTAGAAAGATTAATCTGCTAAGTGTATGGAGAATGGGGTATAGGAGCATAAGCCTGGAGATGGAGAATAACTAAAAGATTATTTTCTTTCACTTTCTAGTTGTCTAACAAAACCTCTAATACACCACCTTAGGAAATATGTAGTAGAATATTTTTGTAGCAATATTTCTAGTACCAAAACCCAAGAGTACTCAAAACATCTATAAATGTATAAAATATGGTTTCTTCCCATAAGAAAATAACTTACAAGGATAAAAATGAATGGATCAAGGCCACACGCAACCAAATAGTTAATGTAGAGCTTTGAAGTGAAAAGGCAAACAGTTAAGGGAAAAGTATATATTATAAGGTATCATTTAAATTAATTTTAAAATAAGTAAAATTAAACAGACTATACACATATACTATTTATCAATAAAGCAAACAAAATTTTTTTTTAAAAAACCTGATTCAGGACAGCATTTTCCATTTGTGAAGGTCAGAGATTGGACCTAAAAGGAAAAACACAATAGCTTCAATGCTGCTGGGAATATTCTGCACCTTTAGCTGAATACTGGATTTACAGTTCTTTGTTTTTCATTATGAATTATTTAGGATCCAGGCTGCAAAGAGGGCCCTCCAGTGTACCCTGTCCCTGCTGTTCGTGTCCTTAGTTAGTCCTTTCTCACACTGCACCTGAGGTATGAGCATGAGGATGCAGTAGAAGAGATGTTCTGTGACTTCCAAGTCTGGGTCATAAGAAGCCTTCCAATCTGCTCTCTTGGCTTCCCCAGAATGAGCAGTAAAGAATCAAGAATCCATGTAAGAAATCCAGATATTCTGGACCCCAAATTATGGGGAAGCCCACGGTATCTACACACTGAGGCTGCAAGGAGCCAGGAAGATGTCTGGGTAGCTGCTCTCAATAAAACACTATGAGCGATGAAGTACTGTGAGTGTCAAGCACTTTTGAGTCTGTAGATGACTGCAGTTCTGGCCTCTATCTGACTATGTGCATGAAAAACTCCAAGAGAAAAGTGCCCAGTTGACATCAAAGCTGTGAGAGAGAAAAATAAATTGCTGTTTCAAGCCATAAAGTTGAAAATACTTTATCATGCAAAACATAATCACAATAGTGTATACCCCATATATTGTTTTGTGTGCAAATATTTTACAAAAATAATTTATTAAAATATGTTGAAATCAAATGGGTCTGTCTTAAAACCTTGGATTTGGCACTCCTGGATAAATCATTTAGCTTTCCTGAAAGTCCGTTTTCTTATCTCATCTCAACTGGGTAAAATAATACCTACTATCTCATAGGGAAGTTGAAAGACTTATGAAACACAGACTCACTGTTCTTAACTAGGAAGAGGGCAAGGACATTATAAATGGCAGGGATCAGGCCATACTACAAAAGCTTGCTTCCTGTGAGCCTAAGGAAGAATGAAAAAGTCTTTTGTAAATGAAAAGTGTGGATTATAACTCAAGAACTTCTGCAAGTATTCATGGTGAACAGGATTCAGCTGGAACAAGTGACTATAAAGTCTGTTCACACTCTGCGGTTTTATAAAGATGCATTGATTTCCTGTGGTTTATTTCAGGTATAAAACATGTGAATTCAGATTTCACAGAAACAGCTTTCCCTATTTTTAGCATCATCTCTGTCTTTGGTTTCTCTCTACTGTGGGGCTCTCCACGTTAGGCCCACTCATCTCTTATTAGATAATAACAAAAAAATGAAGGGCTCAGTCAACCCATGGATGGATGATTAGAACGTCTAATACGATGAAAGGGCTTGGAAACAGAGATATAAAACTCAATATGACTATTTTTTTCTGCTGGGTAAGTTGAAATCTGGAAAGAGAAGACAGACAGTTGACTTTAAGATGTAACCTTGTTTGAAAACTGACACATTCATAGCATAAAGCCGGACACAGTGTCCGCACTTTCTAATTCAGCTGGGTCCTCAAGCAACACAGTTCAGGAGGAGAAGCAGGAAATCAACCAGGAGATAAGCACTGCTGTTTTAATGAGACTACTACTGCACATAGAGTTTGTTGAGCACAGAGCAGGAGCACTGACATCTGCTGCAGGAGATAGAAGGGAATCAGGCACAGCATGGCTGAAGCCTGTGCAGGAGGCCACTGCCTCTGCACGCCCTGGGCTCACCACGATCAGAGGATGACTGGCATCTGTTCTCTGCCCCCAAAAGGGCAAGACAAAGGTTTGGGGTTATAATCCAGTGGGAGGTATTTGGGTTGAAAGAGTTCTAGAAGCCTCTTTAAGCTCTCATTCAATGGACAGTGTGCTTTTCTTATCTCTGAGAAGAGGGAGCATTCTGAAAAACAGTACATTTTTGAAAAATTGTTGAAACTTCATAAATTCCTGCTTTAAAACATTTTTTCACTGAAGTTAAATGTTTTGATTTGCTAGAGAGCTGCTAAAGAAGTTTTGAGAGGTTACTTCCTAGTCTTTTTCTTTACATATTATTTCTTTCATAAATTTTGAGAATGGAGTAAAATCACTTCTCCCCTAACAAGTCCTTCTACTCCTATTGCAAATCATCCTAAGGTTCTTTTGGTAAATTCAGTTGGAAATGATGAGTCAGCCATTTGGAAATCTGCTAGCAGTCTGGATGTCACCAGATAATGTTGGGTGCCAACATCTGATACTGCCAGTTTCTGGCTACTGCCACTGCTGCCACTCACTATCTGAGGCTAGCTTCAGGTTATTCTAGGTAGCAGGTCAGTGCTGGTCACTGTAGGCTACTCGACTGGGTATTGGTCTGTGTTGCTGATATTTACTGGCTGCTAAATTTTTATGCCAAAAGATCTGTTTATTGCTGTTTCCTGTGAAATTATGACTCTATCCACACTACGCAGGATAAAAGTCCTTCAGGAGACTTATAAGACTTTAGGAGTGCACCCTACCCAAGAAATAAGTCACTATCAGGTTTACACTAACAAGTAAATGAGACTTTGGCAGGTCTGTGCTGCAGGGGCATTGGTAGACAAAAGGGAGTCCTCCTACACTAAATCCCCCAAAGTGCCATGACATTTAGTACTGCTTGCATAGCAGCTGTGAGCCTGTGTCAGCGAGGGGCAAGACTGAAAGCCCTCTATGAGTATAGAGTGTACAAATAAGGGACCCAGATTCCTCCCTTCCTGATTTTAATGGATCTAAAGGGAATCCCCTCCCTTCTTCAGGGTGGCAACAAAATCAGCTGAAGTGCCCGGGGGCAAGGGAGAGGTGCCATGCTACTCAGCTGGCTGCATTCATGTTGGAGTGGAGAGTGGCAGACTGAGAGTCAGGGAGGCATTACAAGGTAGTCAGATAGGACACCAGAGCAAACTATCCAGTCCACTGGGGTAGGTGAGGGGCAGCAAGAAGGAAGAGTGTGATAGCTGCTGGCCCACCCACATGCTCTGTCCAGGCTGCAGTAAAGTGAGTCAGCTGCTTCTCATCTGTCCCACTACCTGATGTCTACTATGGTTTACAGAAGACTTCCAAAATATCTGAAGGGAAGCCCTGGAGCTTGAATAGCCCTGGAGCTCTGAATATAAATAAATCAAAGAGCAGCATAAAAGATACAGGAAATAGGGAAATAGATCTTTTATAGAAGGGAAAGTGTTAAAGAGATAGTGTGGGAGAAGGGAGGGCAGGGCAAGGGGATGAATGAAGAATTAAAATGTGTTTTGTACATGTATCAACCCCCCATAATATAATCCTTCTGGGCTATAAACTTCTACTAATAAAAAATATAAATAAAAAAAAAGAAGTAGAGAAAAACCAATCATTAGAATCTCTAGGTGGATTTTTGATACTCACTTTATCAGTTAGTTTTCCATAACTATAATAAATACTCATGGAAGCATACTTTATACAAGGAAGAAGTTTGTCTCAGTGTTGGAGGTAGCAAGTCCAAAGAGCATGAACTAAGAATGGGGATTAAATTCCTGCGTGCATGATAGCACAAAGTCAGATCATGGTTTAATTATTTATAGTGTCCCGAGGAGAGAAATATGGAGATTTACATTACCACATCATTGAGATTTCCTAAAAAAATAAATAAATAAAACATCACATTGCACTAATTTTTGAAACAATTTCATGTACTGGAAAATTGCAAATGTAGTGTAAGGAATTTTTTTTCTAAATGATTTGAGAGTAAGTTGTTGGCTTGATGTCTCTTAGTCCCCAAATACTTAAATTCAAAGGCACATAGCTACAAGTACCCAAGGTAAGTAATCAAAATCAATATTTTGCTGTGATCTAACCTTCAGACTTGAAGGTTTGCTAACTGCTTTAATGATATCTTCTATGGAAAAAAAAGATCTTCAGAATCAAATGTTAGGTTTAGTTGTTATATATCTTCAGTTTTCCTCAGTTTAGAATATTCCTCAGATTTCCCTTGACTTTTGTGAGCTTGACACTTCTAAAGATAACAGGTCAGTTTTGTTTTTTCATAGAGTGCATGTCAACTTGTTTCCTTCTAATTAGATTCCAATTATGAGTCCTTGGCGGGCACTGTTAAGGACATACTGGTTTTCCTTGCATCCTCTCAGAGGTCAGGTGATTTGCGTGATTAAGGTTCAATGGTACCTGTTACGGTTTGTGTCTAAATATGTCCCCAAAGCCTCATGTGGTCATAGGACTTTTTCAGAGGCAGCTCAGCCTAGAGTGTGTGATGCTGGGTTCACTAAATCAGCACACTGCCTGGCTCCACACTGCCCTGATCCTGGAAGTCTGGATACAATAAAAAAGGGACAGAATGACACTGTTACGGTTCCCTTGTCACCATGTGTGCATGCCATGAACTGGTTCCCCCCGTGAGGCCTCTTTGCCATGGAGCCAGCCAATTATGGACTGAAATTCTACAACCTGTGGGCTGAATAAGCCCTTTCCCCTTTAACTGTGGGTGTTGGGTATCTTGTCTTCAGTAACAACAGAAAAGTAACCTACACAGTAACTTAGGTCAGCTGATTAAAGTGTGTCTGCTTGTCTTTTCTATAGTTATATTTCCAGTTTTTTTTAATGCTTAATATTTTGTGGAGAGAGACTTCAAGCTATATACATATCCTGATCCTCTGTTAATGTTTGTTGTACTTATTTACATCAGTGTGATTCATATCAATTTGATCACAATTTTACTGAGTGGATGGTAAATTAGTAAATTTATTTTGGCCCACAAATTACCCAAGATTTGGCTACCAGAATCTTGCAGTGCACATCCTGTGGGGTGATGAGAAGTTTATCTTTATTTGGAGAGCAACCCTGGCCCATGGACTGATACACTGTTTAAGGAAAATTCCAGGGCCGATGCAATTTTTTTTAGATCTTTAAGTATTTTGTGAACAGTTATAGGACATCCTTATCCAAACTAGTGGCTTTCTTATGTTGGTTAATTATTATCATTTCTGTGGGAGATTTTCTATAACACTTTGGTATTCAGTACCCACCACAAAAAGCCCTCAGATCACAACTCCTGGGGTCTGAGTAAGGACTTTTACAAAAGGCACTACAGACGACTCTAATGTGCTGCTAGGTGAGAACTACTTATCTAGTTATGTAGCCTCACAGCAGCCTAAGTGTCTATCAGGAATAACCATTTCCTCTAGAGGAAGCAATTCCTACGTGGTTGTTTTTTAAGATCTTTGATTTATCACAACAAGTTTCTAATAAGTTGGCACTAATGAGCACAGCAGACGTTAAATGAAGACATGAAGAATAAAATCACCACTGGCAGAAATTACACAGGCAGCAGCCTCACTCTCCAGTGTGCTTTTCACAGAGACAGGCCCCTCAAACAGAGCTGCAATGGCTGGAAACAGAGGGAAGCTTGACAGTCAGCATGGTCTGGAGAGGAACCTTGGTGACAGATCCGGACTCTGAAAACAAGACTATCATGGGAGGTAAGTGATCATGGCCCTTCATCTACATGATCACGCACAAGTTAGCTAATGCATAAAGCCTCCGTTTCCACACTCAGAAAAATTAGTCTGATAGTGACACCTATTTTATAGGGTTATTGTGAGAATTCAATAGATCATAGAGGTAAAGTTCTTCATATGTGGTTCTGACACAGAGCAAATGCTTAGCAAATAGCTGCCTTTAAGTGAGGAACAACGACCTATGTTCCTTCCCCTGACCTGTGAGCCTCCCGTCAGATCACTATTCTTCATGAGCCGAGTGGTGCATCGGCTTACATTTGCTTCTTAAGTGGTCTGTATGTAATATCCAGTGACATTATTTAATATTAATTTTACAGTAAAGTTCTAAGGTGACATGTTATTTTTATAATTGGTATGCATTTTTGATTTCTAATGAAAATCCAGTAAAAGAAAGCTCTACTTGAAAAGTTGCTAATTTTATTTTTTATTACTACATGTTTGCAGTAAATAATGATCACATTCATTGTAGGGAATTGGTACCTGTACACAACACATTCTTCATACCCTTTGCCTGCTGTTGCTTCCCTCCCTCCATCTCTTGACTTCCTTCTCTGAAAAAGTTCTATCTTCTTACTTCCCATCACCTACTTTTCATTTTAAATACTTAAATTATTCAGGCTAATTTTAGAATCATTGACATGATGGGCCCATAGTATATATTATATATATTATATATATATATATATACTATATATATATATAGTATATACAATAATATACAATTAAATATGTTATGATTTATCACAATAAAGTTCCAATGCTGTAACATTTGCACTATCATATGTAAGTATCATATATTTTCAAAAAAACAACATTAGAGGGCTGGGAATTTAGCTCAGTGGTTCCAGGGCCTGTCTTGCAGGCACAAGGGCCCACGTTTGACCCCCGGTAACCACATACCATACTGGGTGTGGAGACTCTCACCCAGCAGCAATCAGTACCATATACCACAGTGCTGGACATGGTGGCTCACGCCTGTAATCCCAGCACTTGGGAGGCAGAGGCA
This sequence comes from Petromus typicus, assembly GCA_004026965.1. NCBI lineage: Eukaryota > Metazoa > Chordata > Mammalia > Rodentia > Petromuridae > Petromus > Petromus typicus. The sequence continues at coordinate 22,517 of PVIR01005012.1, forward strand.
GGAGGATTGCTATGATGTGAGGTTGAGGCTGAGCTCAGGGCCAGCCTGAACTACAAAGTGAGACCCTATCTCAAAAAACAAAAACAAATAAACAAACAAAAAACAACATTAGAATGTGTGGTGGTCATAGATGATGCTGAACATGGAAATTCATCATGATGTTTAATAAATATATACATATATGTTATCTCACCTGATGCATTAGAGTCAACCAACCTTGTGACAGTCTGAAATAATAGAGCATCTCAGAAATAGGCTCAGAAATATGTAGCTTGAAACACACGCACAATTTCCTGATATGTCAAGTAAAATGAATATGAAGTGGATCCTTAATAAGCAGAAACAAAAACTGATAGCCCTTACAAAGGAGGGATTCTCTCAAGATATATAGATACATACATGAAAAATCTATCAACACAATTCTTTTATTTCAAGGGAATTTATGGTTTAAGTTAACTGTATTTATACAGTCATCAATTCTCCTTATAAAAATCTTCCACTGGGGACTTTCTGCACCTGTTAATCAGCTCCAAGACACAGTCAGCTGAGAGAGTTAGTTCTGATACCTACATTGGGGCAGAGGTTGGATAGGGGAGCAGAATATCAAACACATTTGCTTTCTGTCACTTATTTTCCATTAAGTGTTCACAGTGGGCCAGCTTTATTTTAGGGGCTGAAGTGATGCAGGGCTGGTACAATCTAATAAAGTGTGAAATGTTACAGGACAATGAATGGTTTACCTGCTAAACTGGTGGCATCTATTTATTTGGATTAAAAGACTCGAGGAATACTTTGTGAGATAGGATCCAATCTGGGTCTTCAATTTTTTTTTTTTTTTTTTTTTTTTTTTTTTTTTACAGCTGGAGTGGAGAAAAGGGATAAGTGGCACTCTAGGAAGAAGAGGGTGTTAACATAGCAGAGAGGTAGGAGGAATAAGCAAGGAATGTGCTACATTCATTAGTTACTGTTATGTTACGAATATCCCTCAACTCAGTGTCTGAAATAAAAGCTAGTGTCTATTATCTGTCATTTGAGGGCTGGCTGAGTGCTTCTGCTGAACTGGGCAGGCTGCTTGGATCACAATCAGAGAAGGTCAACCACGCTGGTCTGGTCTAGAATAACTCACACACTAGCCTTATTGGCTGCTTATGAGCTGTCTCTGAGCTGAAATGGCTCAGCTCACCTCCACAGAGTCTTTCATCTTTCAACCATCTAGTCTGCGTTTGTTCTCTGCATATGGCCAGGATACAAGAGAGAAAGTATAAACACACCGAGGTCTCCTGAGACCTAGATTCCAGCCTAGCACATTGTCATCTTTTCCACATGCATATCAGAAGGTCGGCCCAGATTCAAGAGGGTGTTGGAGAGTAAGACTGTATCTCTTAATGGAGAGAACTATAAAGTTACTTTGCAAAGTGTAGATACTGTCTTTGCAATCTCCCACGAGAGTCAGCTTACTAAAGTACAGAGGTGTGAGAAGTAAGTAGAAAAATTCTATTGGAAGAACAGTTCAGCAACAGCCCACACTCACATGAGGGAAGTCAAGGAAGAGGCTAAAGTTAATGACATAGGGAACTGTACTAATGAGAGGTATTAAGTGGGAGGTATTAAGAGTATAGTAAAGATGAATTTTTTTTTAAGACAGGGTCTTGTTATCTAGTTCAGTCTTCCCTTGGACTCAGCATCTCACTATGTAGTCCAGGATGGTCTTGAATTTGTAGCAGTTATGCTTCAACCTCCCAAGTTCTGGGATTTCAGGCATGGACCAAATGCCTGGTAAGGATGCGTTTTGTTTTGATAAAAGTAACCATCAATCTTTTTCCATCCTTTTCAGTGCTTTGAATTGATCTTAGTCCTAAGCTTATGTGTTTTTGACCTGTCTTTAACTGTTCATAGTTTGGGGCTGAAGCTCGTCCTTGGTTTTTTGGCTGATCATGAGTACACAATATTGTACTGACTTCTCACAACAGTACCACATCCAGCAAATCTGCTAGCATGAACAATTTGGGTACACATTCATCAGCATTCAGCAATTCAATAACTGAAAGACTATTTTATGGTGTTTTCACTCTCCTAAGCTCAGGGAGTTTCCAAGAAGATTTGAAAGAAAAGAAAAAGAACCAATCTTGGATTCTTCAATCCTGTTTGCAATCTCAGGTATAACTCTTAAAAACTGGGTCTATCAAGCATCTTACTCCATTCTTTTGCTGATGGGACTGTCAAGTGTGCTGCCATCAACTATGACCTGCCGAACATCATTATGCACTAACTTTACCTCTAGAGCCATAAATGATGGTGTCATTCCTTCTGGCAACCACAGACATCACATTAAGTTAAAGAGAAGAAGTGTATTTACAAGGTCCTAAGATTTTATGTGACAACTGAGTTTCACAGAATTGTACAAAAATGCTGACTTTTAAAAGTATTATCCATTTCTTTAGGATATTTGAAAAAATAATTGAGTTAACTGAGTTCAGTGCTGAAAATAGTCTTAAGAGGTCACTCTGACAATGCTTGCCTTCAAAGAGAAAAATCACTTAATAAACAAGTAAAGATTTCAGATACTCATCACATTTCTCAAATTGATTAAAAAATTCATTTCCTTAATAACTCAAAGTTCCATTGTTATTACCTACCCCGATACTCTTTTCAAATTTCCACATTGTTTTATTCTAATGATTTTGCTTTTCCAAAGACTTATGAATCTTATATGCAAAGATTTAATTGCTCCCTCTGAAGGAAGGAGGAGATGATGAAAATGCCTGGAGTGGGACTTCAGAAAAACAAAGCATTTATCTCTATTTCTGTCTGCTGAGATGTTTTAAGGTTAATAATTGGGAATTGCTCATTTTAAAGCCACATTGCATTAAAAAAGACACATGGTTCCTGCTGATAGGATTTTCAGACTGCCTAGGATTTATTATAATTTTATGAGAGAAAAATCTTAATAGCACAGCGATCAAATACATTATAAAATAATTTTAGAAAAACCAAGTATTTATAATTTTTCTAATTGTTCCTTGTAAATTTCACTTCCCCTCTTGTACAGTTATGCTATCGGGATTTAGAATTTTAAATTGCAGCTTTCATTCATTTTACAACAGTGTGATGAATGTTTTATCTTCCCTGGGAATTATTATTTCCGGAGGTAATAAGAACAATCATCTGTTACATAGTCTGCATTTCTTGAGTTGTTTTCTGTGCTTTCTTTTGTCAGTTTAGGCAAATTAATTAGATTAATTCCCTAAATCTAAAGAATATTATTAGATATCAGTTAAGCACTCAGAAAAGTTTGTTTCAGATAGTAGTTTATAGACTAATTTTAAAAGGCAAACCAATCTAGATTTATATACTTTAATAGTATCATGCATCCTAACATCTATTAATCTTTTCATTAGTTTATAGAAATCTAGTAAAAAGTTGTTTATTTATATCCTAAATAAAATATTAGTTGACCTCAAGCATTATTTTCCCATTTATTTCTTTAGCTACTTTGAAGTAGGCCTAAATTCTGGTGCAGACTTTAAAAAAGAAAGAAGGAAAGGAAAGCAAAGGGAAGAAAGAATTATAGAACATCATACACACATATTGATAATCTGTTCTAAATACTTCACTGTTTACTTTCTTATATTATACTTTTAAAAGTATTTATAAAATTATTTTAAAAATAATACTCCAAAAGTCAACATGATTGCAGTTTAACCATGAAATACAATGATATACAACAGTTTCCCAGCATCTTATTCAATAGATACAGCTTTCAAGTTCAGCTCTTTTAAAATTTTTGATAGATGATTTCTCCTTCATCTGTCTTACCTTTTATTTTATCCTAGTAAGAATACTTAATATGAAATCAACCCTCTTAATAAATTTTCAAGTGTACAGTACTACAGATACAATGCCGTATAACAGATCTCTAAGTTTCATTCATACTTTTAACTGAAACTTTGTGCCTATTAAGTAGTAACTCCACATTTCCTTTCATCTCAGTCCTAGCCAACACCATTTCATTCTTTGAGTCTAGCAATTTTAGATACTTCAAATAAGAAGAATCAGGCAATATTTGTCTCTCTGCACCTAAATTATTTCATGTAGCATAATTTATCCATGTTCATCATGTCATAGAAATGATAAAGATTTCCTTGTTTTGAAAGGCTGAATAACATCTTCATCATGAATCTACGCCACATTTTCTTTATTTATTCATTTGCTAAAGATTACTTATTTCTAACTACTACCTATTGTGTGTTCAGTGAAATGAATACAGGAGTGCTAATATCTTTACAAAGTATTGGTTTCAAATTTTTGGTAAATATGTCAGAAGTGGTATTGTTGACTTCTATGATAGTTTTATTTCTAATGCCCTGAGGGATACCCATACTGTTTCCATTGAAATGCACCATTTTGCTTTCCCCCAGAGTAAGCAAAGTTTCGATTTCTCTACATTCTTGCCAAAACTTAATAATTTTACCACTTACATAGAACTTTAAATGATCATGAGAAGTCAGCTTGCTCTTGAGAAAGAACAAAGTTGGGAGGATTATACTTCCTGATTTCAAATACGTCATAGAGCTACAGTGATCAAAGTGTTACAGAATGAAAACAAAAGAACAGAATAGAGAACTTAGAAGTAAATGGACATCCTTATGATCAACTGATCTTTAGTAAGAGTGCATGATAAAGAAAATAAGAAAAGGATAATCTCTTCAACAAACGGTATGGGTAAACAGGCTCTCCGCATCAAAGCATTAAAACTAGCCCTTTGTCTTACACCATTCCTGAAAGCAATTCAAAATGGATTAAAATGTTAGAAGTAAGACTTGAAACTGTAATACTCCTAGAAGAACATGTAGAGGAAAAGGTTCTTGATGTTAGTTTTGGCAGTGATTTCAAGGATTCTATTATCTGACTATCTGTGTCCTCCCAATCTTTATATTAAAACATCAGTAACAATGTGAGGGTATTTGGGGTTAGGGCCTTTGAGTGGTGAGTAGATCATGAGGATTTGGGATTAGTGCCTCAGTAAAACAGATCCTGAGGAGTCCTCATCCCTCTGGCCATGTGAGATTTTACATGGAACTAGGATGTTGCAACAGAAGATGGCCATCTTTGAGGAAGAGGCTTCTCCCCACACACTGAACTTGGTAGTGCACCAACCTAGGACTTTCTAGTGTCTAGAACTATGAGAAATACATTTCAATTGTTTATAAACCAGGCTCAGGCTATGATATTTTGTTATACAAGTCTTAACCAAGCAAGACAACAGATACGACACCAGAAGTACAGGCAATGAAAACAAAAATAAAGAAGAGGAGATACATCAGACTACAGAGCTTCTGGACAGCAGATAAATCACCAAAGTGAAAAGGCAGCCTGTAGAATGGAATAAACACTTGAAGAGCCATGGATCTCACAAGGAGTTAGTTTCCAAAATCTAAGGGACTCTTAGATCTCATAGAAATATCAAAACCCTAATAGTATAAATAAAAATTGGGTAAGAAATTGAACAATATTTCTCCAAACATGTCTGCACAGGACATGAAAAAAAATGTTCAACATTACCATTCACCAAGGAAGTGCAGATCAAGAACACAGTGACATACCACCTGCTTCATATGATGCTGCAGTAGCAATGTGCTGGTGTGATAGCTGCTGCTTGTTTTAATTAATCAGTTTAGAGGGCAGTGGGATATTTTATCAAACATAATAGGAAGTTATAGCTGACATCTGAAGACTGAACAGGGCCCTAATAAGTAAATTTGCTTATTTTTTCTCTCCTGGTGGCATTAGGTAGAGATCCATATCCATAAAAAAACAAAACCTGTCACTCCTGCATTCCACTTCTCCTTGTGTAAGCTCAAGTAACAAAATTGAACTTTAAAAATGTTAATTTGAAAAACAGCAGAGATAAGATTCAAGGATGCTTGCTCTTAGAGAAGGATTATTTATTAAGGGAAAGACATCCTTTGAAAATTATCATAATTATCACTAAGAACCCAATTCTATATTTCTTATTAAGGCAAAATCCCTATTAGCCTGACACAAGACGGATGTTGATTGCAGTGGGATATCTGCTGAATAGGGCTCAGTAATCAGCTTTGAAATGTCACTCAGAGCAAATCAGCAGAGCAGAGGCCATTCTCTGGCAGGTCTCAATTTTTTTTTTAATTGTCAAGGATTTGACATCTTTCTTGCATCTGTAACTGTTCTGGAAAATTCCCGACATAGTATTTAGGGCTTAAGGAAAAATCACACTAGGACAAGAAAAATGCCCAGTCCTTCAAGGCCTTCACATCACTGCCACCTCTCTGAAGTACCTCACACACATTGATGACACGGTAGGATTCCCCGCAGGCTGCTGACATGTATGACCCCTTCTTCAGCTTTCCCCAAGGAACCACAGTAATCTTCATATGACACAGATTATTACAGGCTGCTTTTCCTTGGAGTTAACAAGCAGATTCTCTGGGAATATTCTCCTGCAAAATGGCTACACTGGATGGCCACAAATTTAACCTGATCTGTTAGCATCACTCTGCTCCTAAGACTTCTTCCATAACTCCTTGTTCATAAGGATAGAACCAAACTCTTCATGAAGGCATGTTTGGACCCTATACAATCTGGCCCTTGTCTGTTTGACAAAAGTAGTTCCTGAAATGCCCCTTTATTTTAGGAGTCTCAGGACTTTACCCATGGTAGGAACATGTAAGATTTCTCTCTATTGGGAATATTCTTTTCCCCTCTTTTATGTGACTATTTCACCCGGTGGCACACAAGTCACTTTCTCAGAGGTCTTCCTCTATAATGAACCAAGTATCCTGGTTGGTTTCCTTCAATACTCCTGCTATGGTTTCTCTGTAATACTGTATGTTGCCTACTAAATGACTGATTCAAAGCCAGAGATTGAATCTATTTTATTCTCTAAAGTATTCAGAACTCAGGACTACTCTGGTCATATACCAGATCTTCAAAAATGTTCCTAGACTGAGTGAAGAAATGAACAAATAAAAGAGCTGAGGCAATTACAGAAGTACCATGAGCTATCACATTTTTGGGAGTAAGTGAGACTAGTCAACTGCTGACAACCTAGAAGCTCAGTGGTACCCAGATGGCTGTAGTTTGCGACTTGAGCACTTGATACCTTATAGGGAAGAAATTATGCTCTATAACAATATTTTTCTGTTTGAAGAATATTAAAAGTCTTGGAAATGTAGTTTTTAAAAATGTTAAGCATCTACTGTATTGGTGTTTAGTGTTTCAGGATGATCTAAAATAAACTGAATTCTCATTTTTACTCATAAAATTTTTACCTGGTACCAAGGAAAAGTCAAGTTCCACCAATGAAAACAGGAATGTCATCAAGTAGAGACTGAAGTGGGTGATCACCGCAGAGCCCTAGGTTTTCTGGCATGAAATGCAGAAACATCATGGCAAGGTCACTGCTGAACAGAATTACTTGTCAGTGTGGTCTGAGACAAAAGAGCCTTCATCCTGAGTCCATGATTCAGCAACTCTCCGTATAGTCCTTGGGCTGACTCACTGCATTTGAGATACCAGACATCTAAGAAGGTGTGTCTAGCAGGCTTCTGATGGAGGAGAGGTTCTGAGGTAACAGTATGGTCTTTGGGAACACAGAGATGGAACTTAAAATCAGGGCAACTAAAGGAGTCATCCATAGAGATGACAAAGGAGAAGATTCCTCAGGACTGAATCCTGGGGAAAAGCAACAGTTAGGAGTCAGAGAGAGAGAGAGAGGGAGAGAGAGAGAGGGTCTACAAAAGAGTTGGAGCAGGATTTGGTGAGGAGACAGCAGGGAATACAAGGGATTGTGAAGCTGATTAAGCATAGAGCTGAGGGAAATCAGGGAGAGGGTGTGATGTGTCCACTGTGTGGAATGCTGGTGGGAGACTCTACTGACTTCAAAGAGCACAGTAGCTACTCAAAATTACATGTATTATCATCTTTTTAAATGTGTTTTACCTATTAAAATATTTCTCCTGTTCATCTGCAGAAATGATAACTACCCTGTGAGTTATGAACACTGTCAAATCCCATACTCAAAAGCACAACATTTAATCTCTTTTTTGGGGGTATAAATTCAGATTATTCCTGAAGTCTCTGGATCTTTTCCACAGTTCTATTTTGCCATCATATGCAGAATCTATAATCTTCAAAAGTCTTCACTTTTAAAATGCAAACTATTTTAGATGTAGTTTATTATCTCTTGAAAATCATCCACATTCATTTAAAAATATATTCGCTCTTCACCTTCAATGTATTTGAATTGTGTTGTAGAAGCCTTGGAATATTAAGCTTATCGGAAAGTTAGGACAAGTTTTCCCTAGAGGGCGGGGAGTAGATTTAAATTCAAAGTGGGAAAAAAGTGCCATATCTTAAAATAGAAGCAAATTTTTTCTCTGTTTCACATTCTCTCAAGATATCCGCAATCCTTTTTAAACTCTCTATTTATTATTAAATACAAGCAATTTAGCTCCTTTGTAAGGTTATGCAAATAACTCATCCAGAATTAGCATTTAACATGCAGTTCTATATCCACACAAATGTTTTGTATAAAGTTGTTTTAAAAAGATTCAAATCTTTATAATTAGGAAGGGAAAATATATTAATGGGAATAAAGGGATACTCTGCTAATCTCCCATATGTAAATTAGCTTATAATTTCCATCATTTACTTTAGAAGCAAAAGAACAATGGAACTTGTATTCCTCATTATTGCTGTCTTTCTCCTTCTGCTGGAAAGTCTGTGCCTATGTATGTATATCTAAATGAAAATAAGAGGGAATGTTAAATATTTTAGTTTTGTGGGAAAGAGAAGGCTGGGGGACTTGCTCATGGGATTGAAGTTGATATGCTGGGCTCTGGGAACAGAAAGGATAGACTGAAGTGCAAACCCTCGGGGTTCTCGTTTCAATTGCGTTGCCTTTGCTAGTGAGGATGGATCCAACTGTGCCCACCTGGACAATCTGTTCATGGTGCTCTTGCCCCCATTTTTCTGCAGAAGAAATTCTGTGGAATATATAGGGAGACTGACAATGTTCATTTGCTTGGAGGCTTTTTTCATTATTTCAGTCTCGTGCTTGGTCTTTGGAAAAAAGATCATGGAGGCTATAGGTGGATGTTGGTCAACAGTATACTCCAGGTCAGATTCTTTGGCTTCACATACCTTCTGGGGCTTGATGTGTCTCTTTCAAGGTTCTAGAAATATAATGCATGGTCCTAGAGTTCAGTGTAATTAGGAGAACTACAAGTAGGATGCTGAAGGATCTGAAACCAAGTCAAAGAACTGTTGAAAGGATGGCTGGCTGTTGAGCTTAGAAATCAAGAGGGGAGGCAAAGAGATGTTTAGTAGAAAATAGAATTAAGTATGGCCCTTGTAATTGTCAACTGGTAGAGCTAGGAATATTGAATGTATACATTTCTCATTTAATAAATATTTAGGTAACTGCCAAGTATCAGATGGAGCTCTGGCATATTAGACACAGGATGAAGCTAAGTATTCATTCACTTCAAGGAAGTTATTGCCCGGTGGGGAAAGGAACCCATATGCAGACAATTTAAGCAGGTAATTCTGGATGTGTGCACAGAAGCACCCATCGTATCCTATAAAAGAATGGAAGAAGGTACCCTCCACCGGTTAGAGTATCACTGAGAGCTTCAGGAGCAGCCAACTCTCCTTTGGTCTCTCTGCCACCGGCTCACCTAAAGCTCCACTATCTTTCTTCTAAACTTTTCCAGCCTCTCAGGCTGCTCTCTAGTTTTACTGCTTTGATTCCTTCACTTACATAGAGCCACAAAAAATTTTCAGGTAGAAAATGTTGTTCCCCCACTAAAAACCTTCAGTAACCTTCCGTTAGGACATAAATAAAATCTTGTTACACACGTTAGTGGAGTGATTTGTTACAAAAATTTTGAACTTTGAGAGAGTTTTTTGCAGTGTATCTGGATGGGACAATATTCTAATTTCTAGGTACAACATTAGAGGTGAAGTTACACTGTAAAATAAATGTCATAGCAAGAACACTTGAGTCCAAGGAAAATCAGGCTTTTTATACATTCCAAGTCTCGGAAGGTGCAAAACACTCCATTTTCCTCCAATCCTACCTCTCTGCCTTGCTGTGCCGATAACATCCAACTAGTAGAAGCTGTGTTTTCATTCTCGCTGTCAGAGCCCACTCTACGGGGCAGGCTGGAAACACCAAGTTATGACTTCCTCTTCAACCTCAAGTGAAGACGGATCAGAACTGGTATGGGACTGGCCCTCTGGTGGGATAACGTGAAGGCATGTGTTATTTTCTGGCTCCTGGAGTTTCCCCAATGGGGGCCAGGTGGACAACACAACTCATCCGGCTTTCCTTCCTTTTCTTGCTCCCTGCCAGGAAATTCTCTTCATAATTTCCTTTGATCATCATCCACATAAACTTAAATCCTTGCCTCAAGATTTGCTTCTAAGGGAACCTCAAAATAAGACAATTGCTGATAAACAAATGTCTTCTCAGCTTGGTCTGTGAACTTACCAGTGAAGCCAGAGATAGGTAGAAATTAACATGAGGACTCATCTACTCAATAGTGTACACAAGCAGGCAGGAAACAGGTTGATCATGACAACAATTGCAAAGCTCTTCCCTGAAAATGTTTTTTCTATCTTAGAGTTTGTCTTAGGGAGGGCCAAGTTCTAACCAATGAAAGTATCCGAGTTAATCAAAGACCCGCAGTGTTCAGAACTGGGGCCTGAAGCTTTACCTAATCACATTACCCAACTTTGGCAACGAGATGGCCAAACTGAGGCCCTATGAGATGGCCTCCATCACAGGTAGCTCTGCAGTCATACCCCACTGCTCTTCCTGTCAGATTCCACCACCTCAAATACAAGGTAGGTTGTTTATTGGCATTTCTTTCTTCTTCTCTTGTTCCTAATTACTTGTACAAATTGATAATAATTTGTACTTCAGAGCCAGTTTTCCCTAAGAAAGTATGTTCCTACTGGGAGGCTAACACTAGTCACAAGAAATTCCACAAGACATTCAATTTGGACTCTTTTTTCCCCCAAGCTCAGCTAATGAAGACAGAGGCTTCAACATGCAATTGTGTCTTAAAAACCAGACCCTACACTGTCACTTAGAGGAATTATTAATAGCATGTGGAGGACTGACTTTCTTCCCTTGGGGCCTCCAGGTAGGAGGGTGCTCCAGCCCAATCTGTGTTCCCTCTTTTGCTGCTGTTCCAAGGCACATCCACAGAACTTCTAGTTGGCCTCTTCCATCAAAGAGGAGGTGCTGTTTGGATAGTGTTTGCTTAAAAAATGCAATAATTATTATTAAGTCTTCACAGTCATGTGATCCCAGAAGCCCTCTGTTAGAGAATAAATGTCCATTAGTTATTTTCAGTCTTACTTGGTAACTCTAAAAGCTATCACCATGTCCATTTTCTGTTGTACTTCGCAGAGATCTCAGGCTACCTAGATTAACAAGAAAATCACTGTGAAAAATCAGCTGGGAAGGAGGATCTAATAAGAACGATAAGAAGGCTTACATCAAGGCCTCAGGCAAAGGTCTATATTCTGGTATTTGGTAATGAAAAGGACATAATGTTTTTTCTACTATTTTTGAGAAAATTTTCTCCACAAGTTGTTTTTCTACTTTAACTCTGGCTGGATGAGGACACTGGCGAATTATAACCTTGACTTCTTCGTGGTTGTTGTGAATGGCCTTCTCTGTGAGTCTTCACCTTCAGTCCCTCTAATAATTGTTCATCTCTGGATTTTTATCTTACTTTCAATTCCTAAGAGACAAATCACATAGTCTTCCTGATCAACATCACCTCTTTCAGGACAAGGCTGTTGTGTCATAACACCCAATAAGCCTCCAGAGAGCCTATCCAGTGACTAGCTTGGTCTAAGTGATGATGTGTTTTCAAAAAATGTTTTATAAGATAATTACAGAACCATGCCGATCTGCCTTCTTGACCACTGCGGGGGGAGGGGACTTCAAAGAATAAACCAGAAACTTTCGTCAATATAATCCATATCCCAGGAACAGGAACTAGTCTCGGCTTTTAACACTACTGGAAAGAACAAAGTGATCTCAGAGCTTCCAAGCAAAAGACAAACTGTTCTGTTCTCTCTGTTGCCATACCAAATGCAGATTCCTAGAGAAAGAAGTGGGGGCAGTCTAAAAATATGAAATATTTCTCAATTTCTGCTTGCTCATTTGTATTCCATGTGGGAATTTAAGCAACAGAGAAAAGTGGACTCTGAGCATCTTTGAACCAAACTTTAAATGCATTTTGGGATGTGATTTATCTTCATAAAAGGTGATGATTGGCTGAAAAATACGACCTCACAATAAGTTGGATATTGAAAATGATGCACCTGTGTTTTGGCCATCTTGATGCACAAAGGTGCTCTTGAGTTATGGCTGATTTATTCTTCACTAGACAAAGCATTTGACATTACTAAATGAAGTATAAATTGGAGAGATACTATATATTGCACATGGAAAAATTTGCATTTTAACATCTCCAGAATGCTATTAAATATCTCAGAAAGATCCATAAAGGAAAGTGTGTCCTAGAGCTTGAAATGGAAAATGATTGGAAAAAGTAGAAATAGAGTTCCTATTTTTCAGAAAGAAGGCATATCATCCCATAAATCTCTGAAAAGAAGTTTTCTTGGGCTCTGCTCTAGGCATTCAAATACATCTCAGGAGCACCTTGACCTTAAATTAACATTTATAGAGTTTAGCTGACATCAAGCTCTGCAGTTTAATGGAAGGTTTAAAGTTGAAGAAGGTAAGTAGTCTAAATTGGTACTGTATATTAACTCCTGAATAAGGATGCATCTCTACAACTGCCACCATTTTCATTTATTTCTCCCTCTAGAACAATAATAGCAATTGGTGAAATATATGAAATGCATTTTCTATCATGAATAATACATTTTTATATGTTAACCTCATGCAAACAGGAATAGTTCAACAGTAACAACAGCATTAATGCTGTCGTCTTAGAAATGGGTATAAGTAACAATGTCTGCACAATAAGACCTTGATAATACTGTTTTCTAGAGAATCTGTGATGTAAATATAGGTTGTGAAAATATTCATCAAATGCTAAACCAATAAAGAGGCACCTTAAAAAAGTAAGGAAAACAGAAAATGTTTAATGTCACCTACTGATTGGATTACAGATCAAATGAAAATGAGGTAAGTTCTATTCTATTCAAACCAAGAGTACATTTGAGGGAGAATATGAATGTCTGGGGCTAACATATGAAGCATGAAGATGCCTTTTTAAAATTCTGCTAATGAGTTGCCCCTTGGTCGTGTTGCAAATAAAAACAAGCTTCAAGTGTACCCACACTCTTCTACACTACATAAAGCTCAATTTCTAAGCACTTGGTATGATCACACAACAGAAAAGATGATTCCCTCAAGCATTTAATTCTAGAGAAGATTCTTTTAGAAAAGGTAGTGCCTGGAAATGATGATGCTCTTAGACCTCAGCCAAAATAGTCCATCACTGGGCCTTGGACTGGACTTGAGGGAGGAAAATTCCACTCTTCTTTCCTCACTTGTGTTTTGGAGCACTTTTATGAAGATGTCCTAAATCATTCTCTGCTTGGGGGAACCAGTTACAGCAGCAGTGCCATTTAGGCAGAGAGCCCTGAGCCAGACCAAGTGCTGTGTCGGTTGGAGCTCTACTGTTGTCCTTTCTCTCTTTCACCCCCAAGCGTAAGATCAGCCAAACGCTGTCTGGAGTGTGAGGAAATATCTGTGGGGAGTTCCTAGGTCCTATGGTCAGCTGTTTCTGCCTGGAGGCTCTGTGGTGTCTTTTGCTGAATTGTATGACATGGGTCATTAGAAGGATGAGCTGCCTTGAGATACTGATATTGATAAGTTCCTTGTGAAAACATTTATAATAACAAAAAGGCCAGATCTCTTCTACAGAGCTCTCTTGATGTTCCAACGCAGGTTGAGATGCTCCTGACTCTTCGGGCTCTGCTTCCTTTCTTCCTGTCCCAGTTTCTAGTTCTGGTCATGACTATGGTAGGCAACTTTGTGTTCACTTTGACCCATTGGATACTTTCAGCAGGATCCGCACTGGGCTTCTCATGCTGCTCTGTGGGACCCTCAGGCCCAGGGTTTAGGAGGAACTCTATCTAATCAGAAACTTTGACTCTCTGAAAAGATATCTAGTGGCTGGATACTTTTCTTTTTAATTCTTTGCATGGACTATTCTATTCTGACATTGAAGATAACATCAAGGTAAAGTTCAATGGCCCACATTGGTGACCAACTCAATAATAAGCCCTTGGCTTGTTTTCTCTTCCTTTCTGATTTTCTTCTCTCTTATTTTTATTCCTGTTCCCTGAGATTACAGTCCAAAATGAATTACTTACATAAAACCTCAAGTCTCAGCTTTGTTTTCTCAGGAGGAAGAAAACAGACTCATACTACAGCTTACTACTACGATTCTATTAACTTCCACAAGTTACCCATACGTAAGTATTCCTCAGTGCTTCTCCAAGTGTTCTTCATATGTGATGTATTTGTGAACCTTATTAGACTGACAGAACGACACATGTAGTTGTCGCATCACTTTCAGATAGAGACTCTTGATTAATAAAGCAGGACCAGTATTTCCTGTCCTTTGATACCTCTTATAGGCTTCTAGAATGTTCTTTTCAAATTCACTGGAAATTCTCTGGTGTGGGGCCACTGGTAACCTGCAGAAAGTGCTCCTTTAAATGGTCCTATTTAACTACAGACTTCGCTCAATATATTCAGATGAGTGAATGAAACAAATATTTTCTTCTAATATTATGAACAAGATACCAAACAAGGGCTTATCAAAAATATGGTATGTACTTAAAATTTAAAAATGTGTTACAGTGAATGAAACATTGCCATTAATCCCCCTCAAAATATTTCCTCTCTATTCAAACACATTTATGCCACAATTCTTGCCACTTTTTGAAGTAGTTCTAGAAGTCCTCTTTCATAAGTGTCTTTAGTTGTGATGTCATAGCTACCTTTATGTCTTGAATTGATTCAAATATTTATGGCAATTTCTGTCAAATAAAAAGTGTTGTATGTCTTTATCTACCTTATTTTCCATTGCTAGCACCATGCAACTTCTGGCTCTTTTTCAAGTCAAAAATGACAGTGAAAGGTGCATGTTTTGAATTGGTTCAAGATATCAAGGCAGTCAGGCATGATGGCTCATGCCTATAATCTCAGTATTCAAGAGGCAGTGGCAGGAGGATCACCTCAAGTTTGAGGGTAGCCTGGGCTACACAGTGAGTTCAGGGCCACGTTGAACTACAAAGTGAGACCTTACCTCAAAAAGTCAATAACAACAACAACAACAACAACAAACAAAACAAAAGAAGGGGAGAGGGAGGAAGAGGAAGAGGAGAAATGATCAAGGCATCCAATAGAGCAACTAAAGACCTTCATGTTCAAAATGCAACAAGAGTGAGAGGATAACTATGCTTGAAGCAAGGGGGAGTATTTTGAGGGTGATTAATGATAATATGTTTCTTTTATCATTAAGTTTACTGATACAGTTTAGATATACATAATGAGCATATCCATTGTATGGAATTTGCACCTACACATGATATATCTTTATTCTTTTTTTATTCTCCTCCCTTCCTTTATACCCCTCTTCAATTTCTATTTATAAGAGTTTTGTCTCCATTTGTTATTTCATTTCTTATTTCTTTTCCTTTCCTTCCTTTCTCTCTTCCCCCTTCCCTATGCTTTCATGCTTGAACATTTTCTTCCAAGTTCACAATATCTACAATATTTACATCTTCAATATGTCTTTTACTGTTACTTTTTTAAAAAATTTAAACATTTGCTGTATGTTTTGATCACACCTCATAATTTATAAGATGTCTAACTGGCTTTATAAAGATATACATATTTATTTATCTTCCACCAACCTAACAAATGTCAATGAAATTGATATAAAATAACTAACTGCTGTGTTTATATAAAATAAAATGATTGTCAGAATATTCAGAAAGTTTTACCATCCCTAGGATTCTGTGTTTTAGGAAAAACATTCACAGTTATGGCATAGTATCATTTAAATGACTACAGCAAGAATGCCAAAATTTTTGAGTTTCTTTAAGACGTCAGAGCATCCAGGATGCATCGAAAAACAGGAAAGTATTTGTTCGACATGAACAGGCGAGTCAGAAGTTTTACACTGTCACATATACCTACTCATACATGATCAATTAAGCCTAAAGCATTTGCAAGAGGCAGCTTATCAGTACTAATGGGAGAATGGGATGATTCAAGTGTTTTTCTTGGGCAGGCTTCATTGCTCTTTGAAAAGGAGAAAACTCTAATTAGCATCTCGTTGCAATACATTATTGAAATACATTCCAGACATGGCTTCTTTTGGTCAAACAGTTGGAATCTTTAAAAAAAATTTAATCTGTCTCATTTCACTCTACTTGGGTTGTAGAAAGTGTGAATGACAAAGAGACATGCCCCTCTTCTTTTTCAGGCTTGCAGTGTAATATTTCACGTATTTGATTTCTATGTAAGGTCATGGAGAACTGTCCAGCTGATAAACGGCATACGAAAAGGTAGAATCTGTGCTTTTTACTGACAGATTCTATACTCTGCTGTTACAGTATTCCACATAATTTAGGCTCTAGGCAGGAAAATAGAAACTAGAGGAAGTATTAGAATTTCATATAGGAAAAATTTTGAACTGGAGAAATTTGAAGGTTAAAAGAGTAGAAAAAGTATGCTGAAGTAGACTTGTATTAAGGTTTTCCTGAGAAATAAAACCACCAGAAAATCTCTTTGTCTAGAGAGACAGATTGCAGAAAAAGATTTATTCTGAACCATTGTCTCATACAGTCACAAAGGCTAAGAATTCCTGTGACCTGCTATTTGCAAGACTGAAATCCAGAAAAACATGGTATCATTCTTGTTCCAAGATAAAGGCCTGAGAATCAGCAGCACCTGCCCTTTGGAGCCCTTTTGTTTGTTCAGACTCTCAGTAGATTCAACGAAGCCCATCTACATTGGTGAGCGTGAACCTTTTTCTTGCATTATTCAGATACTCAAATTTTCCAGAAACACTTGCACAGACACACCTGGAAATAATACTTTACCAGCTATCTTGGCCTTCCTGAGCCAAATCAAGGCGACACAGACAATTAATCAAACAAGCAAATGCTCAGAGCAGCTACAACCCCCAGATTTGGGGGAACAAAAGAGATGATGTCATTCAAACCTAGCAGCTTGGAGGAGGACCTGATTCACCCATGCTGATGCAGCTCCGTGAGTGGTGGGACCATGTCCTCATGTTGGCAGTGCTAAGAGAACTGGGGGCCCGAGATGTGGCTGTGTAGGAACTGGAGAACATGACAAAAAGACCCTCTTCCTTCCTTCCACTTTCCACTCTCCTGCCTGCATGTTCTATTACAGAGCCTAAGAGAAGGAAGAAGTGAATGTACTTCACAGAATCCCAGGCCTCCCATCACATAGTGATGACAGAAAGGTAGAACTGAAAGGCAACACCTCAGTCCATACCTGTTCAATAAGTACTAACTAATCTAGTTGACTTATGTTGAATTTTATAGAGAGTGGACAGATTTTATGTTCTTTCAGGTTATCTTATTTTTCTTGTGTTGAGATAAAATACCTGACACCCAAAGTTAAACGAGGAAAAGTTTACTGTAGCTCACAGTTTGTAAAAGTTTTAATTCATAGTTGCCTGGCTTCACAGTAGAGGATGGCATGGCAGAAGAGAAGCAGTTCAATGGTAGGCAAAATGCAGAAGGCAGAAAGTAGCAAAGTAGCAAAGCAGCAAGTGATGATAGCAAAACTCTCCATCCTTTATATTCACTACAGGCTACACACCCTTGGGGCAGAGAGCACTCACACTCAGGGTGGGCCTTCCTATTACCCATTCCCAGAACCCAACCAAACCAAACAGTGAATTAATTTAGTAATTACACCCTTGATCCCAGCATCACGCACTCTGGATCCCCTTAAAAGCCCCACCTATGACTTCATGAGGATTTGGGGAGACATCTAGACACAAGCCATAACAGAATCTAAAGTCATTCACAGTTTATATCTTGGAACTTAGTGATCATACGACATCTTGAGTAAGGTTGTATCTCATTATCCCTAATATCTCAAAAATATTAAAGGAAAATATTGCGTTATTTTATTAACTAATATTCTCATACACTTATCCAAAAGATCTTCCCAAGCATTTTTTTGATGGAGAGTTGATAATATGATTCCACTGAAAGATAAAAATTTGGGGAAAGCTAGATGAGTTTCCACTGACTTTAAATCTAAGGCATTCCACAATTTCAGGATAAGATAAACTTTCCAAATTCCATAACAGAATATTTCAGATCTATTTTCATTACACTTTGTTGAAGCCAAGCTTTTACAAAATCACAGTACCTCTAAATTATTGACATATGTCAACTTTTCCTAATATTTTAAATTAGTCACCCAATGGCATTTCCCATAAACTTCCCAGAATATTGGTTTTCTTATACTGTGCCTTTATACATAAAGAAGTATTATTTATTTATTGTAATTAACTCAGTGCCCAAAGTTAGAAGTAAAACATCTTCGTTTCTGGTGAGGGAAGATAATGAGTGGGGAAAAAATTAAGAATTAGAAAAACTTTGGTTCAAACTCCATTATGACATTTACTGTGTGTGGTATAATTATATATAGTGTACTATTCTATGCAGGAATTTCACTTTGGACACTTTTGACATTTTGGGCCAAATAATTCTTTGTTCTGAGGAGCTGTCTTGAGCACTGTATGATGTTTATTAGCACACTGACATCCATCCAATAGATCCTCAGATTTTGTGACAACCAAGGTGTCTTCAGGCACTGCTAAATCTTCTCAAGTGTACAAAATTACCTATCTCTCATCCAGTTGGGTTCAACTACTCTAAATGTAAATTTCTTGGCTAACTTTTGAATTATTAATTTTATTTTATTGTTGTAAGGATAAGATACTATGAACCTACACAAAAACATTTACAGATATGTCCTGACATACACTCAGTTTAACAGAGTAGTACATATAGGAAATTGGCAAAAGGAGTAGGGTATGATCATTTGGGATAAATTAAAAGGTTTTAACTATGAAAACTTGCTATTCAAAATGTGTTCTCTGATTGATATCAATAAAAATCTTTCATTCCGCATTTAAAATATCCAAATTTTGGATATTTTGGTATGAATTTGAATTTTTCAAAATATTTACATTACAATATAATGTATCTTGAATACTCTGTCACCCCTTAAAATCTTGCCTCTAGTTCTATCCTGATCAGAGTTTACATGCTTGTGTGATCTTCAAGTGGCCGAGATGTAAAATAAAAGCGAAGGAGCATGGCTGTGGTTACTAGAGAACAGATAGCAGAGGTAAGAGGTAGGGCATGCAGGAGACAGGGATGGGCTAGGACAGCTTGAAAAGAATATGAGGAACCTGTGGCATAAAGAGGAAAGGGGGACACTTCCTCCCATCCTATGACCAACATGGTGAAGCATGAGAAGCTATCAGGGAGTGTGACCATCCTCTGAACCAGCAGATGGCTGCTTTGAAACTCCTTAAAGATGGCGCTTTCTCTTGCAGGGCTCTGGTGCCCCCATGTGCATCTGTGGATTCAGCACAGGAGAGGTGCAGAACAAGCAGGCACACCTGGGTGGAGGCCTCAGGGGCTAAAGGCCTGCCACTGGCTGGGGGTGGGAGGGAGTGAAAGGGTGTGTGGATCATATAATTGTACTAGTAGATATGGACTGGAAAGAAAATGACATGTACTTTCTTATTTATTATTTGCAATTTTGAAGGTCTACTTTGCTCCACGCAATGGCCTGGTAAACAAGGGTAACATGCATGTGCTTAGTCTTCAATAAATTTAATTACATAAGTACATGAATCCTGGGTTTGAACACTTGACTTCGAACACATTATCACTCTTGTGTACATGAATAAATCAAAGACCCAAAGAAGTTGCTGCACCTTCAAACCAACCTAGACCAACCATTGGGTTTCTAAGTCTGGTACCAATGCAGAAATAAGGTATGTCAAAGAACAGGCACATTTTTATGCACTCCAAACTACACTTCATGTTTCTCACTTGATTATTCTGATCCTGTTGAAGAGTATGTAGAGTTTTGTTAACTTAATGCCATCCCGTATATTTACCTTTTAACATATACCAAGTATATAATTAATTCCACATGGGCATATATGTATAATACAGTATATGAACAGCATGTAAAATGTGTGTCTATTGTATTTTAAAGGGGCTCATATGCTTACAATTTGAAGACCTTGAGTTGTGTAGTATACTTTCATATTCACATTTAAGAGATGTGGACATTGAGAAATTAAGGCTTTGCCCAAATAATTTAAAAGTGCCCAGTATTACAAATTTTTATATTCTAGATTCTCTTGTCCTTGGGCTCTATTCTCTCTGCTACTTTAATTCAGCAGACAGAAAGTAAACTGTATGAAAGCAAACTATTTTAACTATGAAAGGTGACCTGAAGAAAAATCATTTCAAGACCAAGTTGGTTGCAGCAAAATTCATTAGCCTCCTCCAGGATGAAAGCTGGTGTCTGGGTGACATTCCAAGGTTACTAATACTTGTCAGCCCAACAACTTGCAGACTGTACATGATGGGGAATCTTTGGGGCTTGGCATCAAAGGAGAAAGGATGTAAAAATGGCCATGATGGATGTTCTGAGGCTGTTTGATCTAAATCCAGAGAAAATAGCAGCTATCACAGCTGATGGAGTAGCCTCTATGACTGGGAAGATGAATAGGACGGAGGAAAAAAATTAAAGTCAGAAAGCTTGTGCCAGACATTTTATCATATCTTTTTATTTTATTTTTTACAAACCAAGCTTGACAACTTGGAAATCCTTTTGTGCAGCTTATAAAATAATGAATTCTAAATGAAGGCTAGATTCACCAATAGACCAAGCAATTATGTAAACAATTTCTGTTGCTCAACATGGCTCGTTGTCATTGCATTTTCAAGTCAAATCACTTCTGTGAGGTGGAACAGTGATACGTGTGATACATATCTTTGTCGCGCTGGCTCTCAGACATGGTGAGATGCCAGTTTCCTGACGTCCCAGTGACAGCAAAGGTATTCTGTGTTATATTTCTACTTTTGATTTACACTCAGAAAAGAGTCAACTGAAAGACAAAAGTGCTACAGGATAATTTGTATTCTTGTGTCATTTCCCCTGTGTTCGGCAA
Organism: Petromus typicus; assembly: GCA_004026965.1. Taxonomy (NCBI): domain Eukaryota; kingdom Metazoa; phylum Chordata; class Mammalia; order Rodentia; family Petromuridae; genus Petromus; species Petromus typicus. Next base: position 43,825 of record PVIR01005012.1, read on the forward strand.
CGTTTATTCCCAGATTTCAATACCGTGGCTCTTTCTTACTTTTAAACTCCTTTTAAACACACACATGCTCGCTCTCACACACCCACTCACACATAATCCTTTCAAATGACAATTAGTCACGTGGTTTGCTATGCGTGTCTGCTTTAAAAGTGTTTCCTTGTGTTAATGCAGCCTGCTCGTTAGTTTACAGGCTTCCGGAGGACGAGAACCAAGCGTATTATGCCCTTCGTGTTCTCCCCGCACACTGAGTGTTCGATAAATACTATTGACTGACTGACACATCTCCCCCCTTTTTTCTTTGTCTCTGACACCTCTGCTTTCTCTCAGAAATGGTATTTTTTTTAAAGTGGCAATAATCCCTACTCTGGGCTCACAGAAAGCTCTTTTCAGCCTCTAACTTTTCCTTTATGTAAGCTTTTTAACAATAGAAAAAATAGAGGTAGAAGGAAACCGATATTCTACTACCCTTTAACAAAGAATTGTGTTTTTAATTGGAACGTGGCAAGTGTCTTACAGAATGGAAGCTTTTGCCCCAAGAACAATGCTAGCATGAACATCTCTATTGAAGTAGCCATTAAAAAATAATAATGCCTCCTGCCTGTCCTACCCACTCCAACCACTCCTGGATTCAGGGCAGGGTATTGTTAATGGACAGCCCCAGCTTTAGTTTTCGTCTGTTGTACAGTGGGTCAGACACACTGTCTATTCAGTGTCTCTGTTGTTCTCTTATAGAACTTAAATAACAATTTGTTCTTCTTTTGAAGTAGACACCCCAACCACAATTATTTTTTTAACCTTACCTTAGGGAAAGACTCACTAGTTCAGCAATATCCAGAAATATGGACTTTCAGGAGACATTAAAGTGTGCCCTTCATCAATCGAGCCTTGTCTGATCTCACACAGTTAAGGATTTGTGCCTTTATTGCTGTTTGGTGCCTTTATTGCTGCTATTATGGATTGTGCAATTGCAAGGATGATTGTCACAGAGAGACTGCTGTCATGCCACATCCCTCCGTCTGTGTCAACCTCCTGGAAAAAGTGTAGGTGAGAAAAATCTCAGCCCGATGTGTCACCTGTTCTTCGCAAGCATCTCTTCTCTTGCAGCAATTATAACATAAAGCAGTATTCTCTTTGGAGCAGTTTCCTCTTCTTCTAATATCCCTAGTTTAATGTTTATTGGAACAAAAGAATATTCAGGAAAAAGGGATGACCACAAAAAAATCATGGAGATTATAGTCAGGTAGAAATGTTGATGGTCATTTCTTGTTTATTCAGGTATTGACAGGTGACCTTGCTGCAGCTGCTGCTGACACCGTGCTATAACCACAGGGATCCCAGTACCTTTGTCAGACCCCCATGATACCTAGGGAAGATGACAACCCAGTGTCTTAGTTTGGGTTTCTACAGAAGCAGACCCTAACACAAGACTCTAGGGCAAATGGTCTACTTAGAGGTTAATCCCAGAAGTTCAGGAAAGATGGTCTCCTCTGCTGTCAGAGGTCTGGTGCTTCTTGTAACTATGTGATATAGGGAGGACAAGTATTCGTGGTGTGCTGGCTCCATTTTCTGCATGGTTCTGGGTTTTGGGTCTCTTCTCTTAGCGCTCAGATTGGTGAAGTTGCCAAAGGACGATATCCCCTGACTGTACCCAGATTCTCCAAAGGCAGAAGCCCAGGATGTGGACCATTCCCTGGATCTGAGACAGATACAGCCAACAGAGTTACAGGAAAATCTCAACTTCCCTTTCTCACTCTTTAAAACAGAGTAAACTTGATGAACTGGGAACAGAGCAACAAATGGACTATTAATTTGCTGCCTAAATGCATCTCTAGACTATTTCAGGGCCAGAAAGACAATAATAAGAGGCAGTAGGCATAAAGCATTCATAGTCCCAGGCCTTGATTTGGGATATACTTATGTTTCACAAAGGAAACCAGAAGCACAGATAGATTGATTAATCTGCCCTTGGTCACTCAGCTGTTACGTCATAGAGCTGGGACATGAACTCCAGCAACCAGATCCCACCATGTGCTTTAATTACCACCAAAAGCACCGCCATGGGGAAATAACAGTTATTGACATTTATGCCCATCTTGGCTTCTTGTCATTTTCTTGACAGAAAGCAAGTGTCGCGGGAACTGATTTGCTTCCTTTAAAAAGATTCTTGGATTTGAGCATCATGCCTGGGTCTGACTTTCTTACATGCTCTTTATGATTGGTTTGTATAAATTTATAAAAATATGATTTACCAAAGCAAGTAGGCCCAGAATAGTTTCTTAGCATATGGTAAAGGGCTCTGTGCTGACATTATATAGTTGTCATTGATTCACCTCTTACTTCTTTATAGCTTTATATTCTCATTCTTACTTTAACATATCTATTTTCTCCATACAAATGATCAGAACAAAGAAGTCAAAACCATTCCTTTTTCCAAGGCAGTGTCTACAGTACATAAGGGAAATCCCGCCAGTGAAACCTTTTGATATTTCTGTCTGGAAAATAAGCTTGGTGTGATAATTATTCAAGTAATTTTTTTTTCTCCCAGGAGGACAGGCAGTTATTTTGACAGCTTATTTCACTGTTGCAGATAAAGTTTACATTGTCAATTAATGGGAATACACCAGGTAATAGTCATGAGCTCTCAGGGAATAATCATGAAGACATTTCCACATGTCCTTTATGGAAGCATATGGTCATATCCTCCACTTCATCACCAGGTCAATCAGCAGTTGCTCTTTAATATGGTATGTTCTTCATGCACCGGTGAAATTTCCAAGCTCCATCACATTTGTTTTCTCCCCCATGGTGCCCGAAAGTTGCTTAAGCTGCTGATTATTGCATTGCCACAAGCTCTGATCACTCTTCTGGATAGTAGGCTTTGAGATGTCATCTGTAATTTGCGATATTAATATTGAACTTCATCACCGTTCAGTGGTTTTAGTGAAGTATTTACATATAGACTAGTGGAGTGTTTGAGCAGCACGCTGAATACTGTCCATTGCTAATTGGAACCGTAAAGTTTACCACAGCACCTGCATGACATGGATATGATTTCTGGCTATAAAGCGGCCTTCCTTTGAAGTTTGCTTTCAAAAACAAATGCAAAGTGTTTTTGCAGTTTTGCATTTCCTCACGCATTCAGTCCATTAATGTTTGGTGGTGACAGCGCTCAGAGACGTGTTTTTAATAGTCTCATACACTTTAAAGAAGATTAACTATCTCAAAGAGTTTTTAACTGGGAATCACATTTAAAATTAATGAACTAATTAGTTAAGAAATGTATTACTTTATTATGGAAAGAGAAACCTTGCACTATAATGATAGTATGAAATGCATGAAGTGTCCTTTTATTTTATGACATTAGAGGAAGGTGGACTTGTTAAGGGACATTTAGACTGCTGCTATTAATTATCTGATTTAAAGATTGCTTCACCCTGTGAGAAAGATGGATTATCAATCAGTACTTGAGAGCTACAAGAGGATGAAAGAGAGAAGAGAAAAGAAAAAGGAACATCTTCCTAGTTGTGTTGTTAGATGACCTTGTGGCCTGGTATGTTTAAATTGCTTACTTCCTATAACTCTATAAACTTCTGTATTTTCATTTGCTGGATTAGATTGAAGTGTCAACTATATTTGATGAATGACATTGGTAATATATGTTCATGTTCGTCTTTGCTCCTTCTGCTTTTATTTATATAGAGTCAGTATAATTTATTTCTCCTGAAAAAGCTTTCAGCAAAAAAGATTTTTTAAAGTACAAATACTTTTTAACAGGAGTCTGGGGCTTGTGATGATCAAATCACTCATCCTTGCTCCTTCTTTCCTGCCATTTTTTTTCCTTGCTTACTTTTCTTTCAAAACTAGCCACTAAAAAAGAACAGGGGAAAATTCAACAGTTGCACCTAAGCGGAATAAAACATTAAGATGTAGACAATCTGTGCTGCTCATTCTGTGCTGTTTTAGTAGAATGATCTAAAGTGTTGCATAATAGTCTGGATAATTTAATTAAAAAATACCAGTCTGCAGCTTTTCCTATTCAAACATTTTATTCTCTCATAGAAAGTCAGATCCAAGACTATGAGTTTTTTTGTTTTTCTCCTTCTGGCTGAGTAGGAGGACTTGTATCTTCCTAAGGAGCTATAGAGAATGAATCCTTAGTGCCTTGAGTTTAAAATGGAACAAACTATTAACAGTACCACCAGTTACTTTTCCAGTTTTTTACTTAGATCAAAATCAGATGTTTAGATTAATGGGAATCCAATCATTTTTAAAGCTCTTGGTAGGGTAATAGGAAGGGGAAATAAGATGAGAGGGAAATAAAGGGCCAGCAATCACAGTCAGTCTCATCTGATTCTGAAAACTATCCAGCATGAGTGGCTACAAAATGAGAGGTTGGAAAATATATAATAAACAGAAAGACAAACTAGGGGAGGGGATGTCTTAGTTACTTTTCTCATTGCTAAGACAAAATGCTCAACACCCAAAGATAAAGGGGAAAAGGATTATTTAGTTTACAGTTTCTAGAGGTTCCAGCCCGTGCTTTGCTGGCTCTAAGGCAGGGAGGCAGAGGGGTGGCAGTTCATGGCAGACAGATAGTAACGAAGCAATAAGAGACCTTAGGTCTTTCTGCTCCTTTTATCCTGTCCTGACTACCAGGATCAGGGCAGAGCCAAACCAGTCACTCATGTCTATTGGTTTAGTAATCACATATGCTTAATCTCAATATCTCACATTCCCGATTCAGCCCTCTCTGAAACAGCTTCATCAGCATGAGGCTTTGGGAGACATCTAAACATGAACCATAACATTAATAATTCTGGGCCACAAGAACTCATGCACACCACTAAATACTTTATGCAAAAAGTATTTAGTCCATCTCTAAAAGTTGCCAAAGTCCTAATAATCTCAGAACTGCTGAAAAGTCCAAATCCAAAGTTTTTTCTGAGACTTAAAGCAAACTCTTAGCTGTAGGCCTCTGTATAAATGAAAGAAAGTAAAACACTTCCAACGTTTATTGGTGCAAGACAGACATCACCATTCCAACTAAAGGAATGGGAAATAATAAATAGTGGAACACAAATAGGGGGGCATGCAAAGGAATGGCTCAAAAGCAAGTCCGGAATCCAGCAGGGCAAACTTTAAATCCTGCAGTGGCAAGTTGTAAACTCCAAAAGCTTCAATAGCTCCACCCCTCCTGCACTTCTGGTGGTTGTAGTTCCTATGGCTTCTCTCTTGGCAACTCTGCTCCCGTCTCGTAGTTTTCTTCAAAGGTCCACTCCCATGGCTTCTGTGAACTTCACTACACCTTCAGGTCGACACTAATAATTTCACACGCTTTCCGCTCAGGGGCACACCGTCTGGCGTTCCGGGCTCTCTTTGGAAATCATGATGCAAACCTTCCTGATCCCATAACTCTTCCATTCTGCACTAAACCCAGCAGCACACAGATGATGCCGAGGCCTGCTGCCCGCTGGAGCAGTGATAAGTCTTCCCTATCTCCAAGGCTTCAGTGCCTGCAAACCAAATCCCAAGGAACGACTTCCCTACACTCCTGCCACTCTGAAACAGGATTGTCCAAGGCTCTTTTTTCAATTCAAAGTCTGTCACTTTTGAAAATTTGAGGCTGCTCAGGATGGAGCCCAGCTGCTTCTTGCAATGCCATCAGGTCAACTTTTCTATTCTTCCGCTCCTTCTCAGCAATCAAAATCTCTGTTTTACCTTGACAGGTCACAATTTTAGTGGAGCTTTCTTTCTGGTCAAACTCAAAACCTTTTAAATTGTTCTGCTGAGCTCTTTGTTCTTGATTCTCAACACAGATCTGGCTATCAACCCCCGACAGCAGTCTTGCAATGGCCTCAGTATTTAACTGCCTTGACATTTCTTCTGCCAGATTCATTAGTCCCCCTTCCATATTCTCAGTCTCAGGCAAGTCTCTGGACATGAGCAAAACGCAGACAAACTTCCTGCCACCGAATAACACGCACTGTCTGGGGGCCCAGCAGCCAATGGAGTCCTTTCCTGCTAAAACCTCCGGAGCCCGGCCCTTACCAGCTCTGACCAGAATCTCCCACACAGTACAGCGGCGGGCGCTCCAGCAATACTTCTTCAGCTGACATCTCCGAACCTTTCCAACTCTTCCTCTTCGCACAAGCCAGTTCTAAAGGCTCTTGAGCCACACGGCCTGGTGGTGTCACAGCAAGGACCCCACTTCTATGGTACCAAAGTCTGTCTTAGTTACTTCTCTCTTGTTGCAGAGATAAAATGGCGGACATCCAAAGATAAAGGGGAAAAGCTTTATTTGGTTCATGGGTCCTAAAGGTTTCAGTCCATAAGCGACAGGCTCCATGGATAGCAAAGGGGCAACAGTTCATGGCAGCAGAAGCAACAAGCGACCTTGACCGTGCCTTTCTCCTCCCTTTATCCCATCCAGACTATCAGGATTAGGGCAGAGCCAAACCAATCACTCACTCATGACGGTTTAGTAATCATACAGCTCTATCCCAGCATCACACATTCCAGATTCAGCCATCTCTGAAAAGAAGCCCCCCCCCCCTTTATCTGCATGAGGATTTGAGGGGACATCTTAACGCAAGCCATAGCAGGTGGTATGCCTTGTCTGTCCCTTCCTCGCCTTCTTTAAAAATAATTTTATCCTTATTCTGAACTGTATCCTTTCCCTCATTCCTGCTTTTGTTCTTTTGGCCACAACGGAATTTCTTCTGCTCATTGAAATCCGTGATTTTATTGTTTACCTACAGGCTGCTGAAATAAATGATAGATATGATAAAATGCCCAGGTTGTCCAGGTCAGCCATAGAAATAATGACACACAGTTCTAGCTATATTATTACTTCGTATATTCACTGTCCCTGAGCCATAGTAATAATGATTAACATGACCCACTGTCAGAGGATAAAATCATAATGAATTTAGTCATGGTTCACATTGACTTTTATCTGTGATTCATGAACCAGAGTGGCCTCTATTCCACAAATTAGAATGGGAGCTCCCACTGGGCAATAATGGTGGATTCTGTAAAACAGGAACAAGAGAACAGAAAAATGAGGGGAAATAACCAATTGATTAACATCAGTTTACTCTGTATTACCTTTTTTATGAGGCATGGAGCAGAGGTAAATTCCTTATCACGCTGACTTTGGTAACTGGAATTGCCTGTTTCCAAGGAAAAATTTGGGCTGCTTTGGGAGCTATCTACTTCCTTCTGTACTATTTAGCAGGAGGAACTTTGTTTTGGTTTGGTCTGGTCATTTGGGGCTTAGGGCAGGAACTCAGTCCAAACCAACAATCCTCCATAATTTTTGATCCACAGCACTTATACGCAGCTTAGGTTCTAGTTGTCCCAGGACAGAGCTTGATTCCTCTACAAGGAAAGGAGATGATGTGTGCACTTCTGGAAGACTCTAGGTGTGTTTTTTCTGACACTAGAGAGTCAAAGACCTTGAACATTTTTTTTTTTTGAAAAATTCTTATTAGTAGTAGCACATGTCTGCAGCACAGAGTGATTACATTTACCGTGGGAGAAGCTGAAATTTTAAAAGAGTGAAGAGGAAATAAGAGTAGCAAATTACAGTCCTGCATGACTGAACTCCACATATCAGCTTATGAATTTTAAAAAATTAGAAATAAGTCAAATTTTATTTCTCATATACATGAGGATAAAACGAATAATACATTTATAGGCTTTTAAATGCAGTGGTTTCCAAATTGTGTCATTAATATGCAAAGTGAGTTGGATCAAATTCTACCATTGCTTATTCTTACAAGTACTTTGCAGTCAGTTGATATAATTCCTGTTCGTTTGAAAAGTAAATTTGTTAACATTTGGACGAACATAACATATTGCAGAACTGATAATGATCACGGAGCCTTTGCACTGAGGCACAGCCCCGCCACCCTTTGTATTGCCTTTGTTTTGAGGAATGTCTTGCTACATTACTGTTTCCTGGGTTGGGTTTGAACTTGTGATTCACCTGCCTAGCCTGCCGAGATGCCAGGCATGTGCCACCTGCCTCGCTCGTATCCCCTATTTAATAATTTCAGGTTTATTTTTCTAGTTGTTTTCTCTAAAAATATCAGTCTTCCTTGACTTTTCTGTTTTTCTTCCATGCCTCATCCAATCTTCCAGCAACCTTGTTCAATCTCCTTTCAAAATATCCCTCAAATCTGACCACTTCTCACCGGGCCATCGCTACCCTCTCCCCGTCTCTGTTACCATAACAGTGGTCTAACCAGGCTCCCTGCTTCCACCGCTGCTCCAGTGCAGTCTCTTCTCAACAAATCAGCCAAAGTGATTCTTTAAAGATGTGAGTCAAAGCACAATTCTCTTCTAAAAGCCCTGCAGTGCCTTTCTTATTCCTCAGTATAAAAGCCAAAAGCTTACAACGCCCTAAAGGACATGAGCCCTGTTCCATCCTGTACTTCGCTTATTACTCTCCCCTTTGCCCATTCCATTTCTGTCTTCTTGATGTTTCTCTCTTCCCCCATTCTTACTTCTCACAATATCCTCACAATAATCCTGGCTTACTCCATTATCTCCTTTATGTCTCAGCTCAAAGGCTAACTTACCAACAAAGACTCTCTTAATCACCTTATCTAAAGTCATATACTATATTTCCTGTGCTCACTATTTTTTTCTCTCTTTCTCTAATAGCGATTTACTATGTGGTCAGACTGGCCTTGAACTCACTGTGTAGCTCTGGTTAGCATTAAACTCATTGACACTCCTGCCTTTTGTATGGTGAGACTAGATATGCAACTATTCCTGGCTTCTACTTATTTTTCTTCACAATTCATAATATTATCTAATTATGTAAATACATTTATGTAACACTATGATATTAGTATGGTATGTTCACGTGCATACTGTATTACAGCAATGTAGAAAACAGCATTTGTATATGTTTATATATTACATGGTACATATAAGTATAATGTAAACATAATCACTATTTTATTATCTATACTTTTCCACTAGAATACCAAATGTGCGAGGGCAGAAATTTTTAAATGTCTTGCTGAATACCAGTGCCTACAAGAGTAATTTGACACATAATAGATGCCCAGTAAGTCATTGAGGGAAGAGAGGTACTACATAAATAGATAAATAAATAAATAAATAAATAAATAAACTAATGGTATGCCCTAGTTTATTTATTTCTGAAATCACATCATGAGACTATATCAAGTCTTGTTTTATTAGACCACACACTATGAAACTACTGATATTCCACTTTTTACCTATACAACTGTTCATTTTGCAAGGCTTAACCTTGTAATATGTCTGCATTTTTCTTCTGTTTCTTACCTTTTGCTTCCTCTGTGTTCACATCAGATCAGGCCTGGTTTATATTCCTCATACTCTTCCAATGGTTCTCAAACTACTGTCAAAGTGAAGACCTGGAATGGACAGTTCATTTCATGACCTTAGCTTCCAATGGTTTGTTCACGGCCCATCTGAGATCTGCCCCACACTCACCACACCTGGTCTCTAACCAGCAGAAATACAGTGGGAGTCAGAACCATGGGGATACCTTCCTCTCCCACTAAGCTCTCTTACATAGTCTGGGAGAGTCAGAACCAGTGTCAAAACTGGCCAAAGGATAGTGCCAGTTCAATACTGTGCTAATGATTTATTGTCCATATTCTCGAATGACTGTTTGTGTATAACAGGTGATCACTAAAAGTGCAATAATCACAAATAAAATAGACAAAACAAAAAGTTAACATTGTGTTTAGATATTTCCCAATAAAGGGGCTTTGCCTTGGTCTCGTGGAGCTTCTGAGAAGGATTTGGCCATTGGGTAGGAGTGAGACTGGAGAACTGAGCAACGGATGCCACCTGGGCGCACAACAGTTGTACTGCCCAGTTAAAAAGCGACACTTTCTAGTAAGTCTCGGTAGAGGGGCAAAGCAGTGCGCTGTGGACTTGTCAGTCTACTTGGCAAGGGCAGAGAAGGTGTGGCAGGGACACAAAGTCAGAAAGCAGGACTATAAGATAGCCCCACCTTCTGCCCTTAATCTTGGAAAGAGATGCTGGCTCATGGCCCCACCCAGGAGCTCACATCAGGAATGGCACAAAAGTGGTGTGTCCAGGTTTTCTCAGCCTAGGCCTTGCTCCAGCAACTTAGTTCCTCAAAAACTATGGGCTTTCTGGACTTTGCTAACCACAGAAGACAAACACATTGCTACTGTTTAAACACATTGCTACTGTTTAAATGTGCATACACATTGCTAGTGTATGCAGAAACTCATGGGAGACTTCCTTCCTCCACGTGTTGGGAAGTGGGGGCTTGTGTTAAAGTCTCAGTGCAGAGCCATCAGGAATACATGAATGCATTTCTCACCAGAACAACTATGCTCATTATCGTGAGAAAGGTCATAGTAGAAAAAAAGTCACTCCTATATTCTCCTCTTCTCTTCTCTCAAGCAGCATGAGGTTGGCAACAGGTGAAGCCAGATCTTGGACTTCCCAGCTCCTCAACTGTGAGCCAAAATAGATGTCCTTCCTTTGCAAATTTCTCTGTCTCAGATATTCTGTCACATAACAGAAAACAGAGTAAAATATACACAAACTCTCTAATACAATACCTCTTCCTCAGGATGGCACTTGGTACTCTAGGCCTGCTGTTCTCGTCTCCTTGACCTTAAATGAATAAGGTAAATCTCCTAAAACAGGGATGGAGAAAGGACTGCTCTCTCTAGAGCAAAGCAGGATTATTTTTTCTAACAAACAGACTCCTGGGAACATTGAGAAAAATTTGTATTCAGAAGGGTATTTATATTTTGCTCTGATTGATTCTGAAAAACTTCTGATAGAAGACTCACAAATTACAAATGAGTTCTTGTGTGTCCCTCCCCAATAATACCTTATTCCATAACCAGAACATATTAAAATCGTGACATATTAAAAACAATGTTGCATTCCTTTCAACCCTCTGAAGTGTCTTATTTTATAGTGGCAAAGGAAGGACTTTGTATCATCAGTTACATCAGTTTTTGCCTAAGGTGACACAGCCACTCACAGCAGTACCTCACTGTTGCATTTCCCTCAATACAGGCACTAGGATTATTAAGAATTCGATGATTGTATAGTGAGTGAGCAAGTGTGCTTAAACTCAGTCGAACCCTCCTGTGTTACCTCTCCGAGAGCGTTCACGTTTGATTGGATCCTGGGTCTTCGCTGATCTTTCAGATGTGTGAGTTCCAAGTCAATGCGTGTTAGCACAGTGCCGATCCCCAGTACTCAGCCAGGTGGAGGACCAGCCGCAGCCACAGCTTTTCATCTGCTGATTGTTAGTAACAGGATAGGCTGTGCTCTAACTAATCGAGCTTCCATCTCTGAATCAGCTCCAGCGATTTCTAGAACATCATGTAGCTTTATCATTTCCTTTATCCTAGCCATCCATCTAGGGCTTTATTATTGCAGTCTATACAATGTAGAAATTGATTTTCCATGTGAATTGGCTGTAGATGGAGGTGGATGATGAAACCGTGCTTTCCGCACAGGGTAGGCTCTGGTGGTACATATTTTCTTTCTTCTTCCACTGTGTATAGTATTTGAGTTTAATGATTTCATGTGTGTTCCATCCCTACAAGTCTAAAATCCTTCTAGCACAACCACTTTGTGAAGAAGATGAATAAAATCCAGGGGGCTCCCAAACAGAAGTGACAGCGGGCTTCTGTGGAAATTACACTTTGCTTTCCTGGATCTTAAACAGAGACTGACACAGTCATCTCAGATACACCAAATGTAAAACAATTACTTTACCAGCTTCTAAAACATTGTGGGTCCTACTCCATCGTGTTTTGAAAAATTAATGTTTTGTGGACAGAGGGTCAAGTTGCTTTTCTAAGTTCACATCTCACAGTTGCCATTTGAGGACAGACAAGACATTTAGGGCTGATCAGACAGATGAGTTTTGTTGGCAAGATACTCAAAACTTTCCTTTATCTGACTTTTTTGCAGAGTAAATTAGGAATTGTTTCCTGGAAAACTGAAAGAACAAGGTTAAATTGACTTTGTCTTCAAACAGAGCTTCCCGTGGACCACCATAGCAATTAACTGAAATTATTTTCCCCACGATAGTATCTTCAGAGACTAAAATATTCAATAAAAACCAGGGGTTTCTAATGATATTATTGTTAGGAGACAGCTTTCCACTCCTGTAGGTTCCAGAAAATGACTTTCTTTTACTGGGCTGCAGAAAAACAGTTTTTGCAAGGCTGGATATCTTGAAAGAATTGGAAGATTCAAGCATTGCTTTTGCACTCAGAGCAAAATATGTGTATCTTTTGCAGCTTAGTGAGGAATATTAATAGGAAAAAGTATGAAAACTACATGGAAAATTAAAAGATAATCTGATGGAGTAAAAAATATGTAGAACTCTAGATTATAACCTTTTGTATCTTTGGGGAAAGATACACTAAGAAAAAAATGTTTAACATTTTCTTAGGTTAATATCAGTCCTGGAGTCAGCCACAATAATTAATGCTCCTTTTGGTTTTGCTTTTGGCTCTGCCACACGCACCTGCCCGCCCAATTTCAGCAACCTCGCCTCTCACAGGGATCACACCGAAGCCACGAGTGCACCATTTCCTGAATTATGTCCCTTTCCGTGGACAGTCTGCACTCATAACTGTACTCAGTTCCTCTTCCCCAACTCAGGGGCCACATGTTCACTTCCGCTGACTGGGGCCAAACGGCCTAGAGCCAGGCACCTCCTGCCTCTTTCAGAACTCGGGTCTGTCCATGTGCACCTTTCCCAAGATTCAAAATCTATGCAGAATTTCCATTTTAAACTTGACATTGGAAGACATTATTTTCTTTCCATTTTGGTTTGCCTTTTCACAGCCAGTAGCTTATTCCAGATTGGTACCCAAATTTCCTTTCACAAACCAGACTAAAGATACATAGAAGGGGGTAGAATACATACAAATGTCCTGAATACATCAATAACTTCTTTTTGAAACAATTTAATAAAATGTACAAACTTGGTACCTATGGAAAAGCAATTAGAAACAACTTTCTCTGTATTTAAATAGCACAACTCAACTCAAATCCTCTGGTAATTCAGAAGGCAATTTTATCTTACTCAAACACCTGCTTTTTAAAATATACTCATATACTGGTATCTTGATTATTCACACTAATTATACTGCACTAATTTCTGTTTGAAGCCTTAGTATATATATCTATATATTTCTCCTTCCTTGACAAAACATGTTTAATAAAATATAGCATTTAAATTTTTACATTCTGTGGAAAAAAATGAATTCATTATTTCTTTTTGCATCAAGGTAAGCCTATACCAAAGAAATGTTCTTTTTTTTTTCCAAATAATGTTTTTTGCTTTTTCAATGCTACTTAACTAAGATGTACTAGCAATATGATAAGGACAAATATCAAGAAAAATGCTAATGACAATAGAATTAATATCAATATAGTGTTACAAATTGCAGAGGACATTACAGCCTCATCTCGTCTTTTTTTAATTACAAAGAGGCATGGGATGGCTGTTTGTGTGTTTGCCTTCCTTCCACAGGTGAGGAAATTAGGATACAGGTATATTAAATGATGCAACTGGAAAGACACAACAATGGTTATAAAGCTATGCCCTCTGATGTTTAAGACAACAGTAAAGACAAAGTATTTGGCTTGATGCTGTATTTGTACATAAATATAATAAATATTGCAGGAGAGTATTGAAGTGATATGATTATTTCAGACATAATTGTAGTTAAATACGCTTTTCAATTTTTACATTTGTTTATAAATGTAGGCTAAGGTTAATAAAATTTTTGGTATTATTTTAATTGGTTATTTTCATCCCACTATATTTTGTGTTATTATTTTGAGTATTTCCCTAAATACACAATCATGATGCCTATGTCAGTCTGTTTTAGTTTCTGTTAACAGCATCTTCTTGAGACTTCTGGAAGAGGAACTATGGCTCCAGGGTTTCTCTGATTGCCAGTGACTCATTTTCTATTGTTTTAGTTTAGATGAGACTGATTTTCTAAGAGTTTCCTCAAAGAGTTACATTCAAACCGCAGTACCTATTCGACTTTCCTATCAACACATTTGAACACGAGGCTAAAATTCATTTATGCTTTGGATAGCGGTACTGCTCTTTTGCACATCATTCCTGAGTTTCCCGTTCGCCCTCACTGCATCCTTCAGTAGGCGTGCATTCCATCTTCTGGCAGTTCTGTGATATTTCCGAGCAGATCCTTCATTTAATTCTCAGCTTTAGCTTGCTTTCTCATTGTGTAATGTCTTTGAAGTTCAGGCTGTAAACTTTGTCATCCTCTCTCTCTCTCTATTCTGTTTCGTGTGCCTCTGATACTAGTTATTCTTATCTCTGATTACTTCCCTCAGGTCCTATTCACTGCAGTGGCCCCTTTCCACTCCAGGGCACCTACTGTTAGATCATTCACAGAACCCTGGGAGAGCCAGTAATTGCTTCCTGAACACTTTCCATTTCTTTCCCTATTTGCTCTCTTATCCCTCTGTATTGTACTCAACATGGTCTCCATTTTTTACAAATTGCTTTTTTTCCTTTTTCAGATTAACTTACCCTAATCATTAAAATTATTTGAAGTAACTATATCATACCATCTCTATAACTCAGACCCAACAGCTCTCTTTGTGTCAGAGTTGCTTCACATCCTTTATTCTGATAGAGTTCTTTGTTTTGCACACTAAATATACTTAAATCTAACTTGCATGGAGTTTTTTGACAATAGAACAAAGATAGGCTGAAAATTTCCTTTCTATCACTTCTGAATATGGGGCCTGTGAAAAAGCTCTACTCTAAGCAAAGAAGCATAATTAAACATGAATTCTGCAATGCAGTATAATTCTATAATTTCACTGACTATAAATTAGTTATCTATTATTAACAAAACATAGAGTTAGGACCCTTATGAGGTAAGTAGTTCAATAATAAAAATTTAGAAATATTTCTCTGATTATATCTTTTTCATTAAAATTAGCTCCTCCTAATTTTGTTTTGTTGGTTCATCCTTCTGTGGAAGTATGTTGTTGTCATATTTATTTCAGGGGCTCACTTTCCTGCATTGGCTCTTATCAGATGTACACTTTTATCACATTCTGACTGCCAAGGCCTTCTGTCCATATTTTTTGGAGGCATATTTTAAGTCTTCATATTTCAATCTTTTTCCTCTGGAATATTATTTGTTATTATTATGTTTAGTTGAAATTCACAAAACATAACGTTCCTCACTTGAGCATGAGTAACTGACTGGTGTCTAGTGCATTCACAGTGTTGTGAAAGTCATCATTTCTGTCTAATTCTAGAACATTCTCACCACTTCGTGCTTCTTCAACAGTTCATTCCCATTTCCCGCATGTGCCAATCATGAGCCTGTATCAGTCCCCAGGATTCCTTTATCAAATGAAGTTGTACAGTATGTGATCTTTTCTATCCAACTTTTTTCATTTGGCATACAATTTTCAAGGTTTCTCTATTGTTGAGACATGTGTCCATACTTCATGACTTTTTATGCTTGAATACTATTCCATCATTTTTACATGTCACAATTTGTCAATTCACCCACTAGCAGACATTTGGGCTGCTCACTTTTTGACCATTAGGGAGAGCAGTGCTACTAATATGCATGTACACATATTTTTTTTGGGGGGGGCGATACCTGTTTTCTACTCTCTTAAGTATATGGCTAGAAATGTTATGGCTATATGACATGATAATTCTGTTTAATTTTTAAGGAACTGACAATTTATTTTTCTGTTAACTTTTTAAGATATTAAAAGCTAACATTTTAGACACTATATCCCTAAAAGTCAGCACTCCTTGAGTTACAATGTTATGGTTTAGATTCAAGATATCCCACAAAAGTCTCACATGTTTGGAAGGTGAGTGGATCATGAAAGCAATACATTTATCCATGGGTTAGTAGATTAACTCACTGAAATATTCACAATTGACTTAGTGTCAGGAGAGGGGTCCTGATTACAGCCAGATCACTTTCCAGGTCTTAAACCTCATTTTCAGGAAGGTATCTGCCTTCCTGGCTTCTCTGTCTTTACCGGACAACATGATGTGAACAGATTTCTTCCTCTCAGGGACTTCCTCTGTGACGCTTTTACCTGACTAGACTCTGAAACTCTGAGCTACAATATCTCTCTCTTCTTTGAAGCTGTGGGTGTTGGGTATTGAGTGTCAGCAATGGGAAAGTTACTAAGGCATATGCTCAGATTTTTAAAAACAGAATCATTAGTAACTTCATAAGTTTTATTTGTTGCTTTGAGTGAGATGAGCTTCAAGAAAAGAACAATAAAATTCCTGTGCTGTGTTAGGTATTGATGGAAGAGAAGTAACTGGTGACTTGAGCCACTGAAAAAGACTGAACATCTGTCAGGGTCACCCTAAAACTCACTCAGCTGTGCCATCAGGGACATGCAAAATCCTTTACAGAGAACTTTCACAGAGAAGTGTAGGAGAGTCATCAGATTCAAGGAGCTTCTCTTTTATGTCATTTATTTCCTTGCATTATTTTCAAAGTAGGATTTAGCTCAGCTATAATAACACAAATGGGATGCAAAGAAATAAAACAAAGAAAAAAGTCGAAGTCCGAAGTCTAATGGAACATTAAGGAAAATATCCACAGTCAGCATGGGTAGCCATTTGGTGATGCAGGGCTACATTAATTCTATTGATTATTCATATTGAAGTCCATTTTCAATACAATGATCATGTTTATTGTTATTTTTCATGATTTTTATGTCTTTCTGGTAGGAGTTACTTTTTTGGTAGAAAATTTAAGTGTTTAAATAAAAGACTAATTTTAAAGAAGAAAATTAAACATCTTTTCCTGGTTCTATGTCAATCTGTGTATTTAAAATTATTAGATAGATAAACCAGATATAGCTCTTCATATTTGAGTATTGTACTATTGTTTCTCAATGTTAGGGAAAATGTTGGTAAAATTAATACTATTCAAGGTAAGAATATTTATTTCCATCTAACCCCTTGCAGTCTTTTATAATGTTTTAAGAGAAATTAAATAACCCTTGAAAATTGAAATGCAAGGATGAAGTTACATATGATCGAGGGCAAGCTACATCGTGTTTCCTTTTATTAAAAATGAATACATCAGTTTAGATTTATTTGACAATGGCTTATGCCTTCAGCATCCTAACTTTACAGGCTCATTCTGTACAGTAATACTTCAGCAAGATACATCTCCTTTGTCTGCGGGATCTTATTTATAAGCCAGGCTCACCTTCTGCTTCCTGCAGTAATAAACGCTTTTGCCTGTAAGATTTTAGATGAGATATGGTATCCGCCTCCTCATCCCCTTTTCAACCTATTGCCCTGGGAAAGGGTGTTTCTTTTTTGTGGCCTTTAAAGAGCAAAAAACTCACTTGACTCATTTTTTCCAAAGCAGCCCCTTTAATGTGTTTGGAATTGCTTTCTGAATACTGTCTCTCATGTTACTATTGAGGTGTTTTGTTATATGTGAGACAGAAAATAGGAAAAGCCACTTAGACGACTGCTTTCTTGATTAAAAAATATAGCTTTGATTCAACACAAATTTTTCCCCGTTTCTATGTCTTTGAGCCTTTTGATGTTTAAACAGCTTAAGTAACAACTGACAAAAATGTATTTACACATGCACAGGAAGCATTGCAGAACACCTACCCTCAGTCACCTTAAAACAGGAGTGATTTTTGAAACAAGATATGTGCTCTGACTCATGTGTGCAGGGCAGAAAGTCTTCCTTTTGTCTTTCCAGGCTCTCATTCCCAGCAGGTTAACTGACTCCTTCCCCAGCTGTTGCTGGTTTCAAGGTTGCAGGAGGTCCTGGCCGGTTATTGACTAGGGCTGGTCCACACCCATCACGTCCTCCTGGCTCCGATTTCCAGCCATGTTTCTGGTCAGGCCTTCTTTTCTTTAGCTCTTGTTGAGGTTCCCTCCTGGGGTAGAGTGCACTGAGTCAGCATGGATTTGGAAGGGTTGAATGCGCAGTGGACAGCAGAGATGTGTGTAAAGTCGCAGTGACTTTAAGTATCTGAGCACAGGACCGTGCAAGGGCAGTCACAAGCAAACTGTATGCTAGTCCAGAGAAGCTAACACTTCGAGTCCCTATTTCATTATCTACAAAATGAAGGCAATGCTATCTATGTTGAGCTGGTACAAAGATTCAACGAATTATTCAATGACTAATAAATGGTAATCATTATTACAATCTATCTGAAAATACTTGCCATTAAAACCAAATTGAGTTTCACAGAACACATTAATTTGAAAAGTTTTCTGGGGAGTTAAAATTCTCAAATTCATCATCTTCCAATATTATAAAACCAAACAGTAGATCTCACAAAAGCCTCCTGGAGGAGAGATTTTAGACAACCCAATTTGAAGTGTGGAGCATGAAGCTAAGGGAAGCATATTTCCACTTCTCCCTCAATTAGTTTGTCCGTGTCTTTTTCCTCCTCCTTCAGCTTTATGCAGCTATATGGTTGGTACCTGGAGGCCCTTCAAAGATTTTTATTTTATTTTTCTTGAGATGACAAACATTTTGGCATCACTGATTCTGAACTGTGAAAAGGCTGGAAATGTAGGGATAACATCAGACCTTCCAAGATTAAACTGGAGGAAATATTCTTAGCTCTATTTCTCCTACTTATATTGGATTCAACTGTACAATTTAATTACATTGCAATAAAAAAGCACATTATGAAAATAACCAAGCCAAAGACCACAGAGAGAGAGAGAGAGAGAGAGAGAGAGAGAGAGCCCAGTAATGCTTTCATTTATTTCAGTGTAGAAGGAAATAACTATAGAATGATATTTTTATTACTTGGAAGATAAATTTTATGTAAATGGACATAAAATGCCAAAGTGCTCCTACTAGGTGTAGGAGATTTATTAAGTGTTATAGATATTCCAAAGGCAAACTATTCCTTGCTTTCTTGGAACTAATAATAATAGGGAAAACATAAGACATTTTCACAAATATCAAAAACTATGAAGTGTGTAAGAAGTGCAACAAAGGTTAAAGAAAAGTATTTATGGGAGCAATAAAATAATGGGAATGAAGACTTCCTGCTGAGACCTTTAGTAAATCTTTACAGAGTGGTGGCATTTAAACTGTACAGGATTTCAACAGGAGGCACAAGTAAGGTTAGGAGGATCCAGGAGAGAAAAACAACACGAACAAAGATGTGGGAACAGTCAGTAACCTAGTGGAGCTGGAGATACAGGGGCAGGGAGAGGGGAGGAGCATGCTGGTCTGTGGGTAGTAGTCATGAGGGATTGCAGTATCTGAGAGACACTAACAGGACATGAGTGCTTGAAAAGAAGAGGAAAGCAGAAGGAAAGTTCTCAGAGGGGAAAGGCAGACTGTTCTATGAGGCCAGAAAGATGAAGTGTTTACTGCAGAGGTTGGCAGAGCACTGTGGAAGGAAAGAACAAAAAGAGAACACTGAGGAAGTCCACCCCTAATTTGCTTTCGAAGGAGAAGCTTTTGTCGAGTGAGGTGGAAGGGTGAAGGCATAATAGGGCTGCTGAGGGAAGCAAGGCCCTTCAGCATCAACCTTAGTATGGCTTTGCCAAGGAAGTCACTGACTCCAGCCCCACTGTTACGTTAGGTCAGACTCCCCAGTTCATGGATCCCCAGCAGGAATTGTGTGGCCCACTCACCCTGGGACACTGATAGACATCTCCCCAGGAGATGGTCCATTAAGGTGTAGGTAAGGTTTGAGGAGACCAAAGGATGAGAGAGATGGCAAGGTTGGCAGGCAGGAGATGTGACCACTGTGAGGCCTGAGCTACAAAGGAGGAGTGGTTCTCAGATATTGAAGACTGGAACACAACTACTGTTCCACACAGATAAGCCCATAGTTCTGTACTGAAAGCTTCTGCTATTCCCAAATACCTATCTATACCCTGGAGAACCTCTCTCTGATGGAGTCTTATTTAGACTGACGATAACTACACTGACCTGTATCCCCACCAGCACTCTTACCTCCTGCTGAATACAGGAGAAAGCCAGGGTGGAGGGAAGTCCTAAGCCAGTCTCCCAGGGCACAGAAAGGTGCAGGGAGGGAGAAGGAGAGTAGCCATCCACCTTCTTTCATCACTTTCTAGATATAGCACTTGCTGCAGTTCTAACTAAAATCATGTTGTATAATTGATTGTTTAACATGCATCTTCCTATAAACTATCCTTGAGGTCTTTCACGCTCATCTACTGGTATCTGGAAGGTTTTAAGAAATATTTATTGAGGGCTGGGGATATAGCTTAGTGGTTCCAGTGCCTGTCTTGCAAGCACAAGGGCCCGGATTCGATCCCTGGTAATCACATAACAATACTGGGTGTGGAGACTCACCCCAGCAGCAACCAGTACCACATACCACAGTGCCAGGCATGGTGGCTCAAGCCTGTAATCCCAGCACTCAGGAGGCAGAGGCAGGAGGATTTCTGTGATGTGAGTTGGAGGCTGAGCTCAGGGCATGCCTGAACCACAAAGTGAGACCCTGTCTCAAAAAACCTTAAAAAAAAAAAAAAAGAAATATTTTTGAATAAATTAATAAAAATAACTTTCTTATTAGTTATGGATATTTAAAAATGTTCAAAAGTATTCACATGAACTATACATTTAGCTTTATATTCATTTTAACTACATGCAACAGAAAATTGTTTAGCTGAAAGTTTCTTCCCCTTGCTGCAGGTATAATTTTATTTTTCTCACTGATTACCAGTCAAGGGCTTACCTGGAGTCAAGCCCTTGAGATTTATCTTTGTGTGATTAGTCATAGAAGGTTGAAGGTTCTGAGTATTTGTCACCATCCCACAGGCAGTCATGGCGACTGGCACTACAGGATAAAATAAACTCACAGAATCCTTTCATGTCTCTGAGTCTTCTACAGGCTGAAAAAATTGCTTGCTTATCTTATTTGCCTTGTGTTCATCAAATAAGGGTCAATATATCTGTACTGACTGAAAATTCAGTTTAAATCAGTAACAAAATTCTTTATCAGTTTTCACATAGGAAGCAGGCTGTACCAGAGCAACATTAACTGTGAGGTATGGTGGCTACAAGGAAGAGATGTGCATCATAGGATGAGTCATTCATCTATTTATATTATAATTATTTACGTGCTAGACACTCTGCTAGGTGCCTCAGATATAGTCATGGGCACCACAGGCATATTCCCTGCTCTAAAACCTCTTGCATTTATGCTTTAATTTACAGCAAAATGAAAGAGGAGGACAACAAGGAAAAATAAAGGAAGAGAGTGGTCAGAGTGCTACAGAGGAGTTGTAGGGCTATGAGAAGAGGGCAAGAATACACCATTCTGAGGAGCAGGATTGATAAGAGATTCATGCTTGGAGATGAGGTGAAAGAACAGGGTATCTGGAGAATGGAACATGTGGGCTGTGGCCTGAGGGATAAGCAGTAGTTCTGCGGTGACCTGGAGTATACTGTGTGTGCTTGGGGGTTGGGACTGGGCTAAATCTGCATTTAGACATAGTACTCTTCTTGGCTGCTTTCTGCAAACTGGATCAAAGAGGTGTAAGAGTAGAAGCACAAACTCATTAAGGAGCCCATTGCAGTGCCTGGGAAAGAGTGATGACTACAGACAGCAAGACATATGGGAAGATCTAGACATTTTGAGGGAAAAAAAATGACAGAATTTGCTAAAAGACTGTGGGAGGGGAAGGAACTATGGTGAAGTAAAATATCCCTTAGAATTACAGCACATTCCTCCTGTGGATCATAGTTCTCTCATCTAAACCATAGAAGATGGGAGGGCAGGCCACTGTGATAGCTGAGGGAGGTGCTGGACAAGTCAGATTTTAGATGTGCCCTTGACATGATGCCCTTGACATATATAGACACTGGACATATGAGTCTGGAGATGAGGGATGTTTGAAGTCATGGAGGGGATGATATTGCACGGGAGTATCAGACAGGAGTGAGGGATACCAAGAACAGAGAGGCCGGGATGTGTATCCTGGGAAGTTAAAAGTCACTGAGACTGTGACAATTGCCTAGATGGAGAGACAGATAGGATAACTTCTAAGGAAGAGTCCAGGAAGAAGGTCAATTGGTAACAGCCAAAGAAGGGGAGGAAATGGGGCACACATGCCATCTGGAGACTCAAAGGGTTTGGAACTTTGAAAGAAATGGCTGTGGTATGGAATTGGACATTCAACACTTTATCTCTAGCTCTGACATGAATGGAAGGTGTCTGCGTTTTCGGGGATCTGTATCTTCCAAAGACAGCCAGATTTAAGGTACATTTGGGAAGCTGGAGTCATAGGGGTTTCCTGATCATGGATCTAGAATTCTATATGACATGAAGGTGCAAGAGATGACAGGAAAGGAGCTGGTTTAGATGAGTAACTACAAAAAGGAGGTCTGAAGGGCGGGCGAGGAACAAGACCAAGGTGAGGGATAAATATGGAAGGGAGGTAGTCTTGTTAGCACAGACAAAAACTGGCCCTCTGAAAACGGCACTGAAGGGAAAATTGTTTCTTTTGAAGTCTCCACAATAAGTCTGTTGTGTTTTTTCCTTCTAACACTCTGAAATTGATTTTCATGTTCTTTTAGGGAATGAGGGGCTGTCAGGAGAGGAAAAGAGAAAAGATATACAAAGGAACAGAAACAATTTCTTTGGTCACTTGTAAAATAAAGAGTATCTTCTCGTCTTCTAGTCTTCATTGAGATTATACAGATGTTGGGAATTACAGTGAAGAGACAGAAAGCCAAGAAATCTCACAGGTAACAGTCTTGATTTTCTCAAGAGGAGGAAATGACATTAGCAACAGAGAGTGTATGGAATAAGGAGGGGTTGGAAGCTTCAAGGAGAATGGAAAGTGAAGACCTGGCTGCTATGGTGACATCAACAGGAAACTAACAAGGGAAGTTACACTGGGCACACAGGTAATTGAGCCCTGTTAATATCTCCTCCATTCTACCAACTCCCAACCCAGAACTATAACAGCAGGAGTTAGGGGGGAGGAGAGGGAGAATTTGGAAAGCATCACTTATTCAATCAAATTCATACCAATATTTTTTGTTTTAAGGTCTCCTTATGTAATACAGGCTGACCTTGAACTCATGGAGGGAAGCTGTCCTCAAACTTGTGATGATTCTCTTGCCTCAACCTCCTGAGTGCAACACTATATCCATCTCAAAATGTTTAGCAATTTTTAAAGAACCTATCAGCCAGACTGATATTCAAATTCTCTGTGATTGCCACAATTATCATTTGATAGGTACTGTGGGACAATTCTTTTCTTGATAGCTGGTACTTAAGAAATGAAAGAGAATAACTGAATTTTTGAAGATGGTTTTTCTTTTTTTCTCCTCCTTTCTTCTTCTACTTCTTCTTTTGTTTTTTGTTTTTTGTTTTGTTTTGTTTTGTTTGTTTTTTGAGACAGTGTCTCTCCTAAGTGCACGCTGGCTTCGAGCTCACTCTGTAGCCCTCACTAGCCTTCAACTTACAATGGCCCTCTTATCTTAGGCTCCAGAGTTCTGGAGGTTCAGGTAGCATATGACTTTTTTAAAGAATATGGTAGCCAGCTTATTTTGTCATATCCCATAAGTTTAAAGAAAAGCCCAACTCCCCAAGAGAAGCAGTCATTTTGTGTTCGCCCAGAAGTATATCACATAATTGAGAATTATGTAAGAGTTTTTACGTTTCTAAATTTTTCAGATATACTCTGGAATAATTCCTTAAGAATTCTTTTCCTAAGTAAAACTTCCAGGTTGTAAGAAACAAGTATGCTTTGTAAAAAAGGAAAGAAAAAGAAAAATCTCTTTGCTACTTGTTTTCTTCTTGGTCTGTAATACAACACTAAATAATCCTGCTATTGTTAAGAATCTTAAGCACCAAGGTCATGTTTCTTGCTCTTTCTTTCTCTTGACAGCATCTAGACAAGGGTAGCAGCAGATTCACAAAACTGCTGACCCAGAGAGCAGAGGTGGACAGCACCTGGCCAGGAGGGCAGCATGGCCTGGGCACAAGGACCGGTGGACAGGCAAGAGCAGAACTGGGAGATGAAGGGGATCTCACCAGGGCTCAGACTCCAGGCAGCCTGAGACTCCTGATCAGAGGGAGAGGCTGTGGCAGATTCCTGGGCAAGGACAGGACCAGGCAGCTGCAGAGGGAGAAGATGGACACTCAATGTCAGCGAAGCTCTGTCTTAGACAAAAGCTTCCTGCTGCCCTGTTTCTTGGTCTTTCTTGGTCAAGCAAAATAAGCCTTATGATTGAGACGAGGGGCTTTTTCCTCTTTAGATTTAAGTCTGAAAAAGAAATGCCCACCAAATCCTCATGAATCTTTTCTCCTGAGGTTTTGAATTTGAGATAAAAATTCTCCTGGGATTTTCCTTACTAAATGGGTAAATGTTACCAGCACATAGATTTGTGTTTTCAATTAACCAGCCAATTGTGTTTCATCAATTGTGAGGAAGACTCTCAGAATACATCTGCCCATAGGATGTTATGTCCTTCAGAAATCAAAGACAGTCTCTTATCTTTCCTTCCCGGCACAAAGGGGACAATAACAAAGGAGGAAATAGACAAGCCAGCACCCTTGGCTTTGTTTCTTTTTCCTTAGTTTGAGTCTTTAATGTTCTTCCTCTTTCAATCCCTACTTAACTTCTGCAGAATTCTCCTTTTGTTTGTTTTTTTCTGTGCACTTTATCCTGATAGTGAAATCTGGGAATAATAAGAGATATCTATAGAACATTTTCCCATAGAGAATAAGTACTCAATAAATAACTGATTCAGTTTACTCAAAGATGACTTCCATTATTAGCACTGCTCACCTACCCATCCAACTACACTTTATAGTCATCATTTCATCATACTGGCATAAGAGTCAGAGTTTGGGATTTTTATCCTTACTCTACAGGAGAGGAAACTGAGTGACATGGGTTAAGCCTCTGCCAGCATGTGCCAATCCTGCTAGTAAGTGATAAGAGGGCTGGTATTCAAACTCAGGCAGTCAGAATTGGACCACACACAAGAGGGATCTAACTTCAGTATGGTAACAATCATAACTCCAGGTGGGTTAGAGTAAGGAAAGCAGGGGTAAAAATCTACTGGACTCCCCAACTTTTTATGATTAAAAATTTTGAACTTTAATACAAATAAAGACAAGGGAATATTGAGCACCTATATGTCTATTACCAGTTTCAAAGCTTATCTTATTTTATCTGAAATTGTGACCCCCACCAATTGGCCCAAATTATTTCAAGCAAGTCTTAGACAATATATCACTTCATCTGTAAATATGTATGCATTTCTAAAAGGAAGTGATTTCATGAAAACTTCAGTATTATTACTTCAACTGAAAAATGTGAAATTAAAAAGAGATTATTCACAGTGTCTATGTGTTAACTTAAAATATCAAAAACTGTCCTTTAAATTAGAGTGAAATGGAGAGAAAGTGATTCTGAACTAGCACCAGGATGTAGAAATTCTTGAAATGTAGAAATCTAGTTGCTTCCTCTAGCAAGAGATAGACTATTGAAAATAAGGTGAGGTGTCACAAGGAAGAAGTTTAATATTAAGGTATATGCTGCAGTTTGAGTTTGGAGACTTCTCTCCTTTCTCATTTGTTTCTTACCTAGTATGTGTCAGACACTGTGTTAGGATTAAATATAAAATAGTACATAATAAACATGCAGTCTCAGACATTTCATGGTCTTGGTCAAACATGTAATCCACCCAATATATAAAATTAGAAGCCTTGAGAGAAAAGGCCAACATGCTATAAGAAATAATGAGAAACTCTTATTTAGACTGAAGAGGGAAGTAATGGATGCTAATACCGAGTGTACTGAGACCTCAAGGATACCTGCAGTCAGCTGGGTGAGATGTTTCAGTAAGACAAGATGCAGAGAAAACAGAATGTGCCAAGTCTAAAAGCAAGCAAGAATCTGATGAGTTCAGGGACCAAAGGTAAAGTAGACATGAGTGAGTGTAAAGATGCCCAAGTTACTTTTCTCCTTGCGAGACACATGAGCCGGCACCTGCTAATTAAAGGATGAAAGATTTATTCTATTCTGGCTCACACTTTGTAGAGGTTTCAGTCCATGGTCTACTGACAGGAACGCAGGACCACATATCAGAGGGGTGTGGTGGCGGAAGGCTGCATATGGTAAGGCAGACAGCAAGCAGAGAGACAGGGAGGAGCCAGCAAGGGAGCCACAGTCTTCTGGGCCACACTCACACTGACCCGTCCCCCCACCCCCCATGCCAACCCTAACCTCCCCACCCCCGCTCTGCTGACCAGGCCTCACCTTCTAATGGCCTATAAACCAAACAGCATCCAAAAGTCTTGCTATGATCACATCAGGTTTCAGAGGGACATCTAGATACAAACCACAGCAAAAGGGCAATGTGAAGTGGAAAGACAGGCGGAGCCTAATAGATCATGTTCACATCACTGAATTTCAAATAAAAGATAAGCCAAGTACTAAGTACTAAATCAACCAGGCATGGTGGGACATGTTTATAATTCCTGCAGAATGTGAGCCTGAGCAGGTGAATTGTAAGTCAGATCCCAGCCTGCACTACTTAGCAAGATTCTGTCTCAAGATATGCAAACAATAACGATGGCTGAGGGTGTAGATCAGTGCAAAGGCCCTGGGTTGAATTCTCAGTACTGGAAAAAAAAAAATAAATAAAGGTGTTTAGTCAAGGATAGGCTTTGCTCTTTTAAAATATTGTAAAGAGTATTTTGCTTTTGAATAGAAGCATCAGTGCAGGGTTTTATACAGAGATATTAGGTTAATTACGAGAGAGTCGTCTTTATATGGGCACAAGAATGTGTTCAAGGACAGAGAAGATACCAATATACTGAAGTATATTTTGGAGTAGAATCCATAGGACCTAATGAGGATGTACATCTCCCTCTCTTTGTAGGTCATAGTGAGGTCTTTATCATCATCTTGGGTCTGGGGTGTTTTACATAAGAATCCTTCCTAGATATTGCTAATGCTGTCATTTGCATAACCTCATATTTTCTGATAATAATTGCTAATATTAACTGAGCACTCATAAGGTGCCAATCTGTGTGCTAAGTGATAGATTTTGGGATCTCATTTAATTTTCTCTTTAACTTCTTAGTTAAGTATAAATTTTAGAGATTAAGAGAAAAGAAGTTAGGTTAACACAGGCAATAAATACATCTGGGCCTAAACGTCTTCTGCCTTCAACGCCTGTGCTCTGCAGTGCATTATGACCCTCTCGCAACAGATCCACAGTAATAATACGTACGGTACACCGCTTCCTAAAATGGTCCTCAGCGATTCCTGCAGGCCAGGATTTGTTTCCTTTTCTAATCTCCTCTGCTCTGCACGGAGGAACCAATTACATCAATAGCACTCCAGACTCGCTGGCCCGCTCCTTTGTATCTTCGCTCACTTGCAATAATGCAGCAAGTTGCCACGTGCGAGCAGCCTGACCGCGAGCCTCCGCAGGAGGAGCCGGAGGTGGTTCAGGCCCATTGCTGTGTAGACCTGACAGGTTCACTGCCAAGAACCTCGCCCCTCCGAGCAGGAGGTGGAGTGGGTCTTTCCCCGCTGGCTCTGGAGCGTGGGGCTCACCAGGTCGCATCTTGACTGGAGCCTGTGGGATTCTGACCTGGTTAGTTCACGCTCAGATTCCCATTTCCACAAAACGGTTTTCCGGAGCTGCCATGTTTCAGGGGTAAGTTATTCCACAGCAAAAACGAACACAGGTGATGACCACAGCCTTAATAATATCAAGGATCAAGTCTCTTACATGTATGCAGCATTTTAAAACTTTTTAAAGAGAAGTCAAGTTTCAAAACAGTAAAATTAGGAAAACAAAAAACAAACAAAAACCCCAAACTATTTCTATTCTCTTTCCCCAAAACATAACAGCTGCACTTGCAAGTACCACCTGCATTATGAACCAAAAAAAAAAAAAAAAAAAAAAGGGTATTTATTCACCTGGTTTTCATTCCCTCAATTCCCATCTCTAAAACCATCTGAAGCATGGTACCTAGCAAGGGAGATATTTCCTTCTTTATACTAAGCTATTAGTAAAGAGGCATGTTTAAACCATCTGGCCTGGGTGTTCTTTAGGACCTCAAATTTGTAGCTGCCAGTTGGATTTCTTACCCTGTGCTGGGGCTTCCTAATCCCTGTATTAATTCTGCTCCAAGAGAGGGACATGGACTTTCAGCTGTCAATCAGTATTTTTACCAGTTGAGATATAATATAAAGGATCAAATTTTTTAAAAATTAACATAAAACCAGAGCTCAGATTAGGCAAGACCACAAAGAGTTTTTCTAAAAAGTTTTCCCAGAAGGAGCTAATTATTGTGGGGGAAAGTAATCTTCATGTTTGGCTTGAATAATCGCAGAAACAACAAAATGCAAATATTTTTTAAAATTATGGAAAAATTAAAGGAAGAAAAACTTTTTCACTCTCAAGAGTAATTACTCTTTTTTAGATACTGAGTATATGTTTAAATGTGCATACACTTACATATGACATACATTAAAAGAAAGAAAAACAAAGAAAATATACTAAAATAATATATTTATTATTTTTTCACATTGTTATTGAGTATCTAATATGTGCCAGGAAAGATTAAAGTCTATGGATAAGCCACAAAATAAGACACATATAGCTCATATTTTAGTTGTAGAGATAGAAACTCAAAAGCCAAAGCAATAAATAATTATAGATTATGCTAGAGACTGAAAATATAATGGAAAAATCATTTACATTACATGCTCAGAAAACACTTGGCTGAGAATGAAACCAAGCATGGAGTAAGTTGTGTCACAACCTGGGAGAGTTCTTCTTTTCAGAAAAAGAGAACAGCAAACACAAAATCCCAAAATAAGAAAGATCATGGAATGTTCTAGAACTGTCAAAGGTTGTTGAGCCTGGTGGAGTGCGGTGTGTGGTGAAAAGTGGTATCAGCAGCCAGATGAGCTGGGACTTGTCTAGTGAAAGGGGTGTGATTTTACTTTAAATTTAAAGAATCTACAGAAGCTTTTTAGGGTTCAAGTGACATTTTATCACTTATGCTTTCAAAAGATAACTCTCCTGGCTAGGTAAAGAATAGATAATAGACAAGAGTAGACTTCAGAAGCTGAGTAGAAAGCAATTGAAATGTTATAGGCTAGAGATGGCAATGGCTTAGGCGAAGAATGGTGAAAAACGCGAACTGTAATAGATTTTAGTTTGAGGAGGACTTGAAGGGAAATTCGATGTGGAGTCGAAGGAAGTGATGGATGAATCAAGGACACTTTTTGAGTCTGGGGTTCAGTGTGTGAGTGGTGTCCTGTGCTGTACTGCGAAATTCCTGCAAAGATCCGTGTGGTGACTGACTCTGGAGACTGGATGTGAACACATAAAGACTGACACACCTATGAGCTATTCAGGTGAAAGTGTACTTCAGAAAATTAAACTGTTACTTTAAGCTTCATTTAAACTTAATGTACATAATGTATTTTATATATATATATATATATATATATATGCATATATATATAATGGTTGGCCTAAATATACCACACATATATCATGGCAGATTATATAATTTAATACCTTGATTTTTAGAGAACCAAAATTAATTTCATATCCCATTCAGTTGTTTCTCACTTGTAATTGAAGTTCAAACACAAACAATATGATTTGAAATCAGTTTTGTGTGGATTATTTTAAAATTCTGACTGTTCTAATTCTCCACTACAAAAAGAGCTTTTTATTTCAGTACAGAAAGGGAGACAGTTCTAAAATTTATAAGGTACACTTGCTGTGAGACAGGATAGGCAATATATTTTGCCACTTCGGCTTGTAACAATCATCGAGAATCACCTCCTTTCTTCAGATGAGGAAGCTGAGGTTTGGAGTGTTTAAGCAACCTGTCTGATGACAGGTAGTTAGAATTCAAAGCCAAGTTTTCTACTGCCACTAAAAGCCGTGTCTCTTCTTTATAGAAGCAATAAACCTCAGAGAATCTCTTTTTGTATCTCTTTTAGTTTCCCTCTTTTCCCACTATTCTTACATCACTTGTATAATCTAAATTCAGCAGCCAGTGCATCTCTTCTATTTATATTGCTACTAATGGTTTCTGCTGGGTTTTGGCCATGCTCTGCTCCCACCTCTACTATTTGATAGCATTCTGCCACTGTCTCAGCTGCTAAATAAAAAGAAATTCCCAATATTCCTTCTTCTCCCAATGCTATAAATGGATGCTACTACCTTGGCAGTTTTCTGCACATCCAGTGGGGATTGGCTAGCACCTAAACTGTTCATTTTCTGCTGATCATAATCCACAGGAAACAAAGTTCCTTAACTCTATGATTTGCTTCATAGAACAAACAACTTAATTTTCTTCCTCTTTACTATTTTTTCTTCCCCAAATATTTTATTATATTTCCCATTCTATTTATTTCATATTTTATTTAATTGTTTTCTTTTTCCTAAATAACATAATGCCTTTTCCCAGTCTGTTTGGTCCTTTGTATTTTTGCTTTTTGCTCTTTGAGTAGGGCTATTTGAACCACTCTGTACATTTTTTATTTATCTTTTTAAACTAACAGCCCAGAGCTTGACCATTGTATATTAGAAAAATATTAATAGATGTCATTGAGAGATACAACTACCTTAGTTACATTAGTCAAGGTAATGCCACATAATTTTAAATTATTTTGTCATAATTTCTACATGCCTTTCTCTGTTAAGAACTATTATGATCTGCATGTTGTAGGTGAAGAAACTACTGAGAAAATAGAACAGGAATTCAGAATAGAAAATCTATATCTATTTTTCCACTTGGAAATAGAACTTAACCCTAATCATTGAATGCCAGTTTATATTTGGTGTTCTGAGAAACAAGAAGAGGAAAGAACCAGGAAATGGGGTCCCTCACTGTGTGAAGATGTAGGGTGTGCACAGGCGAGGACAGTTCCAGATGGCGAGGACTGAGGAGGGGAGCAGGCCTCACTCTCAGCTAGAAAGCGGTTTGGTTGTGAAGGGGACTGACCTCCCTGGAAAGGTATAAG